>PVJX010001997.1:0-141620 GCA_004027295.1 Dolichotis patagonum
GCACTGTGCATGTCCTGGTGCACCAGGGTCTCTCTCCTTCGGGCTGCCGAAAGTCTGCCACACTCACAGCCGCCCCCAGAGAGGGGTGGAGTTCCTTGTTCTCCTGGCACCCCGAGTCAACCGCACGGTGCAGGTCCCGAGGCACCAGGGTCTCTCCTCTGCAGGCCCCCTAAAGTCCACCATACTTACCTGGTATAGAAATAGGTAAGGAACTTACCTATTTCTTTCTGATGAATTGACCATTCCATTTCCAAAGTTATGAAATGGCCAACAGACCACAGAAAGAATTCTCTTTAGGCTCCTGTTTGAAACCAGCAGCTACAAGCAATCTGCTGGCCTTGCTTCAGGGCCACATTTTTTTTTTTTTTATTTTAAAGAGGGTAAAATTAAACACAACAAAACAGAACAAAACAGAACACAAGAAAGCAATGTAAGAGACATAAATTTCAAAGCAAGACAATCAGAGATTTTCACTATCTATTATATTGTCTCTTGTTTTCTTCCAAATAATTGTCTTTATCTTCACATACAGAGAATTCACACAAAAAAACATAGCATGGAACTTATGACACATCTAGGAAATGCTCAATAAGTATTTATAATCTACCAGATCAATCCTTTTATAAATTCATATGACTCTCACACTCCGGTGAGAAGCTTTGTTACTGCCATAGCGTCTATTTGGAGCTCACTTAACAGGGGCTCTTACAGCTTATGTAATTACCCACGATTTGCAAAGCAAGTTATCTGAGCTAAGCAGATGTTAATTTAGGTTTTCCAACACTCGAACCACCATATGGTACTAAAAGCCTTGACAGCCTCTGTTTCTCTTTTGTTTAAAGAATATTAAATCTTGAGAGTGTGTGTGTCTACGTGTATGCATGCACACACTAGTATCAATTGATAATAGGCAAAGAGCTTTGATGAACACTGCAGCAATTCATGAAGGAAATCTAATAATGGGCTAAAGAAAGAAATTTTTTTACAGTAAATTGGTATGTATAGTCTCAATAAGAAATTGAGAAGTGACTATCCAAAGGCCATCATGAATTAGAAGGGGATCTAGTGATTAGCATGTACAACACAGGCTCTGAATAGTAATACTGTCTACTAGAGGAGTGCACTAAAAACATAATAAGAAATATATATATATATATATATATATATATATCCAACTTTTAAAAACAAGTTAATTGTAAGAAAATAAATTTTTTTATCATTCTGTGTAATAATTTTTATCATTCTGTCTTTAGACTCTATATGGATTGCTTAGAAATTTTGATGAAGACAAATCATATGAAATAACTGCTGTATCTTTAGATTCTACATGAATTGTTTAGAACATTTAATGATGATCTATTTCCATACTTTGACTTTGCTCATATTTCAAATTTTTAAATTAATGAAATTTTAGCCACCTTATCTTTTAGCTTATAAATTACTAAATTTTCAGTATAGTTTTAGTAAGGTAGTAAGAACTGGTAATTCTCTCCTCTTGAGCCTTAGAAATTCTTTTTGTAAACAGAACTCAATATATCCAGACAAATCCAGGCAGAATCATAAAATTGTAGAAATGACACTAATACAAAATTTAGCAATGCCAAGGGTAAATCTGGAAAATATAACTATATAACTAAATCTTTACTGGCAGTGCTTATCTAGTGGTAATTCAAAATTGAAACATGTTAAAAATAAAATATGACTTCTCCTTCAAAAACAGCATGAGCAATGACTAATAAACTATTTACTCAATTTGTCACCTAGTGAACACTAACTTTGATTCTAGTCCCAGTGCTTCCAGAAACTGCTCTTAATTCCTCTCTGCGTCTAGTTCCTAGATATAAAATGGAGTTAACCAGTTTCCTACCAGTTCCAAATTTCAACTATAAAGACCTAACATTGTCTGATATTTTAGTTCAGAAAAGTGCAAATAAAAACTATACATGTAGTACCACAAAAGCACTTAGCTTTTCATGGTTTCCTGTCCTTATTGCTTGCGTCTAAATGCAAGCAACTAAGTTTTCTTAGTTTTGGATACCGGCTGAATAAAGAAAAATGATCAGACAGTTTAGAAAGACTCAAACTCTCTGTACAAATTCACTGAATTTATAATCCAGTTACTAAAACAACATGCCTTTTATGTTGAGAGTTCAATGCAGGATATGATTATTCTGTAAATGTACAGAATACATTTATTTTTATAAAGTAGTTTTGAAGACTGAAATTTAGTGAACAAGGTCTTTAATTATAATGGCATTATACAAGTAGTATCTCCTCAAATAATATTGTACCATAAATTCACTGCTGGCCATAACACCATCCCAGTTATTTTGGACTGAGCTATGTAATCTATATAATAAGAAAAAAGTCTATTTATTTTTACTATATTTCCAGCAAAGTACACATTGATATTTACAAGTAATAATTTGGAATAAAAAATAAAGCCACTTAGTAGTTATAATGTCAAGTACATGTAATATCTACTGATTAAAATTCACTCTTTTTTTATTTCAGTGTTAAATTTTTAAATTGTTGCTTATTAGCCAAGATTTGGCAGACTAAGTAATATACTATATTATTCTAAATAATTATGACTAGCACATATTCCAGCCAGTAGGATTAAGGACCACAAAAGTTAGTTTCATAAAAACATTTAAGCATTTTCTTTCCTTAACACAAACACAGAAACCCTTATTAGCATTAACTTGGTATACTTTAAAAGTGAAATCTTGTTTTTTTCAATGAGTTTAGAACGTGATATCAGATAACATTAAAGGAATGGAAAAAAATCCCATTTATAGAGTATAGTTAACATGAGTAGAGTTTGTATAATTTTGAAGTTACCTGAATAGTGAGAAAACTCAATTTTGCTACTTTCTCAGGGCTCAGAGCTGAGAACAGGCAAGTGATCATTAACTTTTAGCCAGAAGCAAACTTGCACACAAGTCTCCAGAGATTCTCTGCCCTTCCTTCTCTCTCCTCTCACTCAAACAGGGGAAAGGTACTGCAGTTCTCTCTCTTCTGGAAGAACTTGCTTTGATATGCATAATTAGCTCATGTTTTTCACAGTGTAAAGTAAGCTTGGCTTACATTATATCCAGGGTCAAAGAAGGTGACCTAGCCTGGCAGTTACTACTGCTAAATTTAATCTTCTGATTCTCTGAAGTCAATGTAGCCACATTTTAAGTGTATTTCCATCATGTGATTTAACATCATATTTACAACACACTGCAAAAGAACTAAACTATATACATTAGCGTGTCAGTAAATCTTCACAATCTGAGGCGAAGAATCTCACTAAGTTATGAATAATAATAAAGAGGCCAAGGTCATGTGTTGAATCCTTTGAAGGCCAATAAACTTCATTTCATTGCCTGATCACATAGTACATTCCTCATTTCATCAGCTGTTCCGTGAAAGACATGCCCTCTATCACTCAAGGTCCATAGTCCAAGAATGTAAGAATGAATGTGGTTGTGGCCTAGAGATATTGTCATTATATTTGAAGAAGTTATAATAACCTTTGGAGAAAGGAACAGCTATCACTAACTGGGCATTTTACATATAGGAGTTTTCCCAAAACATTTACATCTAATACCTCATTCTTTAAAGCATGTATGACAGACTTTATGGTGAGTGTTTTAAGTAAGAAGACACTGAGGCTCAGTGTTTCTAATACTTAGACGAGGTCAGATAGCTTGGAAGTACTATTGTGTCCTGGATTCTAACTCTAGTCATCAGGATCCAAGGTCCATGTAAAACATCAGACCACCATATCTATAATCAGTTGCTAGGGTCATTGGATTTCCTATGAGGAAGATGTAATTATTAAGAATCGAGCATTAAGCAATAGTCAAGTATCAAATATTGAGAATAAGGAAGAAAATACTCAAATGGGAAGGGGAACAAAGCAGGGGTGAAAGGGAAGGAAAAGAAGGGGTAAAAAAAGAACTAAGATGTGTTATACACTGTATACATGCACTAATAAATTTTTTTAAAAAATTAAAAAGAAAGAAAATGTATGCTTCCCAATGATTTTACTACGCCACATTTCTAAATGTATATAATGGTTACAAGAACCAAGTAAAAGTATAAATAATCTTCAGAAATTTTCTCTAATTTACCCAAATAAAGCAATTGCTTTTATAAAATATAAAATGTTTCAGTCTGTTTCTAAAACTAAGTTTAAAAATCAACTGAAAAACTTGAAGTTTAAAAACTAAAATGAAATAATAGAAGGAAATTTCTACCTACTACAATATGAGACAACATTGAGGTTTAAACACCGTGAACAAATTGTACTACAGATTTTACAATTATGCACAATATACCTGACACTCAAAAGGAAAGGACATCTTTACTGAGAACTCCTCAAGTGCCTCTTTGTCCCAAGACAACAGAATGTTTAGCAACTAGAGTCAAAGGGCAGCATACAACAATTTAGCCTTCTTGGTGGTGCATGGTTCTAATCCTAGCACCCAGGACTCTGAGGCAGGCAAATCTCCAGGAGTTGGAGCCAGCCTCCACTATATAACAAGACCCTGTCTCAAAAAACAATAACAAAAATTAGTTTAACTGATTTTATTTTAAATTCCAGAATCAAGCAGCAATTCATTCCATAAAACAATGTAAGTACAATTGGCTAAGCACAAGAGATCAGTTTTATAGACAGAAATTGGCTGAAAAAAAGCAAGAACAAAAAAAAAAATACAAAGTGAAATGATCATTTTAAAATTGTTTTTCTTGCAAAGTAGAGACATGAACACAGAACAATAGGATAGCAAGTAACTTATTGGTTAAGGTCCAGTTAATTTAAGTTTCCTTTTTGTGTAAGGATTAAGGCAAGAGGGAACTTCAAGATCATGCTGATTTGAACAGACTTGTTGGGGAACTTTGGCAGTTATCTCTGTAATCTTGATGTCTCAGAAGATCAGATAATCACTTTAGTTTCCCCTTTGGTAATTTGAAAATACTAAGTCCAGGATTCCAACTCAAGGCCCACAGACACTACCACTTAATAGCATGGGTGACTCCATTCTGACTTTTAGTATCCTCTGCCGGGGCCCAGTGCAGAAACACAATCCAAAAAAAAAAATGGTCTCTTACAATTTTTAACATTATTCAATGTTCAATACATTTATTTGGTATAGAATAACAGACACAATACAAATGCTGAATCAATTAAAAAATAACTTCACTTTGTACTATGTGAAGTTCCTTTTTAAAAAAAATAAATTTAGTGAAGTGGTTTGCTTTATCAACATGACAATAAGACTCAATTTTATCTACAGAGATTATTTCTGGCATTTCTCATCATAGTCTGCCCTGCATCCTCCAGGGCGCAATTTGGTCTTGCTTTTTCCTATTTTACTCAGCCCAAGATTATTCCTCAGAGCCAGTTTCTCTCTCTTCACTTTTACAAATAAACTGTTGCTTTTTGCTTGTTTTATGGGAAAAAAGTACAGAACTTATTAAATATACTATTAATCAAGCTATGAAAAATGTTAACTTTAGCTCCCATATTAAAATTAATATTTTTATTTAATATTATAAGAAGTTCTCAAGTTAAATAAGGATATATACAATATAACTTTTTCATATGTAAAAATTGTGTAATCACAAAAACTTCTAAGATCTTAATGATTATTATAGGCTGGAGTACAGATTTTTGTACTTACATTACTTTAGATAGTTACTACAATATGAAACCCTCAGAAATATTATTAACTGATTGAAACCATAGTTTGTTAAATCTATAGTGCATTTTAGAAAAAAAATGAAAGAGCTCAAACTATAAATCATATATTTGCTTTCTAAATGGAATGTGTATTTTTTCTTCAGGTATTACTAATAAAATTAGGGCAGCATCTAAAACATACATTTTTAACAAATCTACCAAAAATTGAAATTTACATATAGCAAAAACTTATGACTTAGTGTTTGTTGCAGTCAAAAAAAACAACAAATATAGCTAACACTTTAACTTTTGTCACCTTTGTAATAGCAGTAGAACATTCAACAATTAGACTTATTTTTCTCTTTTGCTTTCATTTCTCTGTTTTTTCTTTGTAGTGTTGGAAATTGAACACAGGGTCTCATACATTCTAAGGCAAGTGTTCTGCCACTGAGTTGTATGCCGCCCTTTCACCCCTTTGTTTTAAACAAGAAATATAGCTTAGAGATATACTGATCTTTATAACAAAGAGCCTGTGTTATTAAAATTGAGCAACCAAGTCTGTGGGATGTGAGATAAACACAGTTGTGTTTGCTACATGTATCTATGAAAAAGAAAAGACAAGTGCAAAACAGACCTGCTCACAGAGCTGTGGGGGAAAGCTAGGTGAAGGTGACTAATCTTTGCCAAGGTTACACATTCTCAGGAGTAACTCCAAGAACATGATCATGGAAAGATTTTTTTTTTTAATTCAAGTTTCCAAAATTCTTCAGTAATGCGAAGAAAAAAGAAATACAGATAATTGTAGGAGAAAACTTTGATAAATAACATGTGTGCTTCTAGAATAGTTTATTAATTCTGCATTTATAATATGACAGTAAGTTCTTGGCAACAGATTTGTTTGTAATATTATTCCCAAGTTTCATGCAACATTTACACATTTACCTTGTGAGATTTTGATGTTTTCACATTATGACTAAGAAGCAAAAACTGGATTAACATGCAAAACTCAAATTTTTCATCTGAATAAAAAGTGTAGGAAATTCTAGAGAACAGAAAGCTCAAGTATATAGCGTGGCTGACAAACAGCAGTTAAGTCAATATAGTACAAATAGAGTACAATATAGTACAAAAATCAAATGCCTCACAAACATGATGGAAACATGAATTTTCAAGAAGACAAAATATTATTTTTTTCTCTTCTTGGAAACAATACCATAGCCTTAGCATTCACTGAGCAGTGCTGTGATTCTATTTTCTGAATTCCAGAATTATAATGGAGCTGAAACTTAGCATATATGTAACAAAAGAAAACATTCCAAATACATTCCCTGAGTTAATTATCCCTCCAAGTCTTTATGTAAAAAGGAATATTTTTTAACCTTGATAAGAACAAGAGGAAAAAATTCTTCAGGCAAATTTGCATTATAGAATCATTCTTTTAGTATCAAAACATCATAGGAAAATGTAATGAATGGAGAGTACAACTAAACACAAAATATATAAGGATTATACAACCTTTGGAGATTCCTCTCCTTTGTCAGCAGCAGCATCACATTAATTGAACAGAATTATAGGAAGTATGATTTGAGTACATGGAACATTAAAAACCTTTACATTCAGCAGTCAAGGAAACATGTCCAGAGGCAGTGCTTTTAAAATATCTTGCTAGAGTAGTTAGTTCCCTTTCGAATACTCCCTAATCCTTTAGAGTCGCTGTCTGTACTTTTTTCCCTTTCCCCCACCTTTAAGTAAGTTGTCCTTTTTACTTTAAAAAATAAAGTATCTTTCTAGCTCAGCACTTTTGACTCCATTTAGATCCCCTGCCATCACCTTCAGTGTGCACAACCTTCTGCTAGTGACTCAGCACAAAGTCAATTAATTTCACTCCCTCTCTACTCATTGTACCAAAATTGTTATCTGCTGTGTTAAGTTAAAGCACCGGCAAGAAAATGTCATGTTCCTTATGGGTTCAGTGTTCAGAAAGTTTTCTGAGGCCTATATAGTTCCACAAAGGTCAGTTCCTTGCGGAAAGCCTCTGCTTGTTTCTATGATTTTTAGTTAAATATGAGTAAATTAGATGTCATTTAGTGAAATATGGAAAAAGTGGGGTTAAAAACAGAAATTGAAGAATTGGATTGAAAGGTCCCCAAAAACACCAGATGTATCTGAGGAAGAACAAAAATTTAATTAAATGGACCTAGTGTCATTAGTGGTGTCTGTTTCTTAGCTATGAAACCAATAGGCTCGTGATGGTAGTGTTTTAAGTATCCAAATTAAAGTGGTTGTATCCCCTCATATTTCAGGTGTTTCTGCAAAGAAATGTATTTTGTTTTGATTTCTTTTTTTCCATCCTACTACAGAAAACTTAGAGAAAGGTATCCTAGGAGACAATGAAACAAACAATGACAAAAGATCTGATAAAATAACTGCATCAGGAAGGGCTAGCAATTAAGTAGAAGAAAAAGAAATCAAAACAATAGGAAAATAATATTACAACAAGAATAAGTCAATATCTGTCAATTATAGCTATCAATATAAATGAACTCAGCTCACCAAACGACACTGATTAGCAGAATAATGGCTCAAGAAACAGAACCAAATGGTATGCTTTGTATACATCAGAAACACAATTAACACACACACAAAAATTCATAGACTAAAAATAGAGGATGGAAAACAATAGTCCACACAATGGGAACCTGAAAATAAGTAGGAGTAGCTATTATATTTTTAGACAAAGCAGAAATCAAACCAATACTGATCAAACAAGACAAAAAAGGGCATCACATACTGGTTAATGGAACTGTTCCTCAGGAAGAGATAACAAGTATAAACATGTATGCAGCAAACCACGGTGCACCCAACTTTATAAAACAATCATTAATAGATATACAAATCCAATAAGTAGTCCTATAATTATTAAGGGGAATTTCCGATACCTCACTATGGCAAAAAGATCAACTAAATAACAACAAAAAAAAATCAACAAGAAAGTATCCTAGCTAAACAAAACTTGTGAATAAATAGATTTCATAGATATCTATAAAGGGTGCTACCCAACAACAAAGTACATATTGTTTTCAGTAGCACTTGAAATTTTCTCGAAAATAGACTATGCGTAGTAGCTAACAAAGCATACATAAGTAAATGCAAAAGAACTGAAATTTTACAACGTATATACTCAGATCATAATGAAATGAAATTAGAAATAGCAAAAATCAAAGAAACTATGGGAATTAACATACTCTTGCCTAATCAATGAGTCACAGAGGAAATAAAGCAAGACATAACAGTTCCTAGAATTAAATGACAATGCTAAAACAATATATCAGACCTTAAGGAACACAATAAAAGCAGTCCTACAAGAAAAATTTATAGCTATGAATGCCCACATCAGAGAAACAGAACAAACCCAAATAAATGCCCTAATAAGTCATCTCGAGTGCCTAGAAAAATAAATACAATCCAAATCCAGAGCTTGTACAAGGAAGGAAATTATAAAGAACAGAGCAGAAATCTATGAAATGGAGACTGCTAGTCAGGGTTTTACTAGAGAGAACAGATATAACACAAGATATACAGATGTAAAAGAAACAAGATTGGCCTATGATGGTCAATAGAGGGCGTCTACACACTGGAGGCCGAAGGATTTAATCCAAGGTCTGGAGTTTACCTTAGTGTCTCGTGCAAGTCCACACCAGCAGGCTGATGGGTCTGTGACAGAAGGCTGAAGACTCTATGATGGAAGGCTGAAGAGTCTGTGTCGGAAAGCTGAAGAGTCTACACTGGAAGCCAAGAGATGAGGTCCAACCAAAGGCGAAGACTGGAGCTTCTCCCAAGAATGGAATGCATTCATCCTTCCTCCTTCCTTTTTACACCTCCAGGTGATGACCCACCCTAGGGTGGGTCTTCCTCTACATCCTTGGGTGTAGAGTTGCTAAACCCATTTAGTTAAACTTCTAAATGTCTCAAGTTGACACAATCACTCAACCACTACAGAGACTAAAACACCAATATTGTACAAAGAATCAATGAATTGAAGAGCTGGTTCCTTGAAAGAATGAACAAAATAGACAATCCCTTAGCCAACATTATAGAGACAGAGAAAGAAAGAGTGCGAGAGAGATCAATACATTTAGAAATGAAAAAGAGGAAAATCACAAAAGACACTGCCAAAATCCAGAAAACGATTAGCAGTTTCACAAAGACATATGCCAAAAAATCTGAAGAACTCAAAAGAAATGGAGATTCCTAGATACCAAAGAATTACCAAAACTGAACCAAGACTTAAAAATATTGAACAATCCAGTAACAGACAATAAAATTGAAGCAATAATAATATAAAAAAAAACTAACAACCAAGAAAAGTATAGGACCTGATGGATTCACAGTCAAATTCTACAAGAACTTCAGGGAAGATTAACACCAGTACTCCTCAAAATCTTCAATGAATTGAGAGGAAAAGAGTACTCTAAAGTCCTTTTTGGAAGCTAATATTATCCTGATCCCTAAAAAAGATGAGGATCCAATGGGGAAAAAAAAAGAAAATTACAGGCCAATCTTGCTAATGAAGATGAGTGCAAAATCTTTAACAAGATATTGGCAAACAGAATGCAAAAAAACATCAAAAAGATTATTAAAAATGACAAAGTAGGCTTTATCCCAAGGATGCAAGGATGGTTGCACATACACAGAACAATAAACATAATTAATCACATAAAAGAACCAAGAGCAAAAAAAAAAAAGCATACAATCATCTCAGAGAGACAGAAAAAGCCTTTGACAAAATCCAATATCCATACATGATAAAAACTCTGAAGAAAATAGGCATAAAAGGATTATATCTCAATCTAATTAGAGACATTTATGTCTAACCTATTGCCATCAGCATATTAAAGAGAAAAAAGCTGAGAGCTTTCCCTTTAAAATTAGGAAGAAGATAAGGATGTCCATTAATACCATACTTATTAAGCACAGTCCACAAAACATTAGCCAGAGCAAAATCAGGCAAGAGAAGGAAAGAAAACAAATAGGTATAGGAAATAATAAAATCAATGTATCATTATTTCCAAATGACATGATCCTTTACTCTTAAGAACCCAAAAACTCCAAGACTCTGGGAATGAATAATCAAATTCAGCAATGTAGCAATATACAAAATAAACACATAAAAATCAATAGTATTCCTGTACACTAATGAAGAACTCACTGAAGAAGAAATCAGGAAGACAACACCATTGACAACATCAAGAAAAAATTGAATACCTAGGAATTAACTTAAGCAAGGAAATTTAAAAAAAAAAGACCTCTACAGTGAAAATCACATCATTCTGAAAATAGAGGATATTAGAAAATAGAGATCCCTTGTATCTGGATAGGTAGGACCAATATAATCCATACTGATAAACAGATTTAACAGAATTTCAATAAAATACTGTGGCATTTCTCAAAGATACAAAGAAAACAACCCTAAAATTCATATGGAAAAAGAAAAGATCCAGAATAACAAAAATAATCTTAGGTAAAAAAAGGAAAGCCAGTGGCATCACAATCTCAGACTTGAAATTATATTATAAAGCTACAGTGATTGATACAGCATGCTGCTCACACAAAAACAGGCCTGTCAGTTGATGCAACAGAACAGAAAAACAGAAACAGAACCAGGCACATACAGCTATTTGATCTTTGACAAAGGGAACAAAAACTTACACAGGAGGAAATATAGCTTCTTTAATAAATGGTATTGGAAGAATGGATATCTACATATAGAATATTCAATCCAGATCAATATATTTCACCATGCACTAAACTAAAATCAAAATAGATCAGTTATATAAATGTTAAAATTCAAAAAAGCTTCTGGAAGATGAAATAGGTACAAGTCTTGAAGACATAGGCAAGTGCAAGGACCTTTTTTAACAGAACCCCAGTGGCACAAGGAGTAATACTGAGAATCCACAAACAGGATAATATCAAATTAAAAAGCATTTACACAGCAAACCAACAGAGTGAAGAGACAACCTGTAGAATATGGAGAAAAAACTTTGGCCAGTTATTCCTCAGACAAAAGATTAACATCTGGGGCTGGGGATTTAGCTCAGTGGCACAAGTGTCTGCCTTGCAAGTGCACAGTCATGAGTTGAATCCCTGGTACCAAAAAAAAAAAAAAAAAAGAAAGAAAATTTAAAGAAAGATTAACATCTAGAATATGTAAAGAACTCAAAAACACAGAGTGCCCAATATAAAAGACCCAATCAAAAAATGGGCAATCAAAATGAAAAAACACATCTCAAAACAAATACAAATGACCAATGAATACATGAAAACAATGTTCCACAGCACTGGCCACTGAAGAAATGTAAATTAGAACTACATTAAGATATCATCTGACTGGGTACAGTGGCACACACATATAATCCCAAGAGCTTGAAGCAGCAGTATCATTGTGAGTTTGAGGCCAGCCTAGGTTACAAAGTGCAAAGCTCCCCTGAAATACACAGCTAGACCCTATCTCAAAGAAACAAAAAACAAAAATGTCATCTTATTTGAGAAAGAATGGCTATCATCAAAAAATTCTAATAATAACAAATGCTTTGGAAAAAGGAACACTTCTGCACTCCTAGTGGAGTATAAACTAGAACATCCATTAAGGAAATCAGTGTGTAGATTCCTCAAAAACTTAGAACTAGAAATTCCATTCACCCTGCTATACCTTTTCTAGGTGTCTTCCCAAAAGAGTTCAAATTATCATATTACAGGGATACATATACCCATGTTATATACAATTTATAACAGCTGGCTCTTGGACACAGCATGTATGTTCATCAGTACATGATCGGATAAGGAAAATGTATTTATACACAATGGAGTACTCTTAATAATATAGATAAACAAAGCATTTGTAGATAAGTAGATGCAGCTTAAGAACATAAAGTGAAATGAAGTCAGATACAGAAGCTTATATATCACATAGTTTCTCTTATATGAGAAACTCAATATACTTATATATATATATACATATACACATGTATATACACATGTACATATACATATGTACACATGTAGACATGTAGCATTTGTAGACAAGTAGATGCAGCTTAAGAACATAAAGTGAAATGAAGTCAGATACAGAAGCTTAAATATCACATGGCTTCTCTTATATGAGAAACTCAATATATGTATATATATATATACATATACACATGTATATACACATGTAGATATACATATGTATATAATATATACATATATTATATATATGCAAATAAAGAGCAAATTAAAAGATAGGTAAATAGGAAGTGGGGATAAGTTAAAATAATTTTCAAGTTCCCTATTCTATTTTTTTAAAAAATATTTTAATATACATACTAATTCATTTACACAACTAGTTTCTCTTAGTTCACTGAAAAGAAAGTTTTGTGCTGTTCCCTTTCTTTGTAAGAGAATCTTTTTCATCTGTCTTATATAATGACTAACAACTTTGAAGGCAATGATAGTGTATGAACTATTGTTACTATCTAGTTTTATTAGAAAATTTTATTTTATTTTTTCATAAAATAAAAATAATCAATTTAAAAAAAGAAAACCTAGAAAGTCAAAAGTCAGGGTCAAGCAAGCTGTTCCATAAAAGCAATGCACACAGAAAACGTTACAGGAAACTACATACCACATTGCTGCGGGCTTTCCTGTGTAGATCTCACAATATTGTGCAGCGCTTCCACTAGAACCTATGCTATTTAAGAACCTCAGATTCTTCCCCACTGTACTAGAGAACCATGGCACTGGGAGATATGTAACAGGCATTGATTAAAATACAGTCTAGAATACAGCCACTGTTGTCTGGGTGTGGTGTTGCAAAACTGTAGCCTCCCAGAACTTGGGAGGCTAAAGCAGGGAAAATACTGGGAGTTTGAGCCTAGACTTCTACATAGTGACACTCTGTGAAAGATAGATAGATAGATAGATAGATAGATAGATAGATAGAAAGAAAGCCACAGTGATGAAAGTTGACAAATTTGATCAAATATGTGCTCCCACCAAGCCTACAGCAGATGCACCATAATCACCAGACAAAGTATGGTATCCGCAGAAGTAGCAATTTCTTTTATCTATTCTCCTAAGAGACCATTAACAGGATGTCTTTGAAAACAACAATCAGACTACTTTTTCCTCAAAGCATATTTTAATCAAGAAACTTTTAATAAGGTTCTGCATATTTTTCCTAGTACCAAGATATCTATATAATTAAAACAGTGGTACTGAAATAAATCTAAAGGCTCACAATATAAGATAACTAAAACAGATAAGTGAATTGCATGCAATGAATTATCACAGAATTTGTAAAACTTGCATTGTCTACATAATTGTGATAATGAGAATAAACAAGGAAGAGTTATTTAAAGATAGAATTCTTTTTAAATTAAGGGATATAGTCAATTATATGCCAAATATTTAGTTATATTATACTGTTTACCCCAAAGGCATTTATTCCAATATTTTGAACATTCTCTTGTCTATATATAAGAACAGAATGAGTCTGGAGAATATAGTATTTCAGGAATAAATATAACCATAATAAAAAACTAATATTTTTATCCACCTAGGATATGGAAATTCTGTTCTAAGTTAATAACAACAGTATGAGCCAAGCATGGTGGTGCATGCCTATAATCCCAGCCCTTGGGAGGATAAGGAAGGAGGACCACTGCAAGTTCGAGACCAGCCTGGGCTACAAAGTGAGCTTAAGGCCAGCCTGAACTACATATTGAAACCTTATCTCAAAAAACAAAAAAAACAAATCAAAATTAAAAAAACAGTACTATGAAGATACCTTTTACTATGTTCATTTCAGAAAAAAAACCAAAACTGATGTTTGGGCAGATTTGAGGCAGTCAGCAATAGAGCTAGGATTTCACAACAGACACTACAGGACCTACAGTCTGTGTTCGTGCATTCACAATGATATTTATGAAATTTGTAAATAACATAAATTGGAATAACTAGTCAGAAAAAAAATATCCTTACATACCAAGGATCCTCACAACGTAGCTCTGCTCTATTGGCACAAAGAGTTTTACAGCCCTGCAGTTCCCAAGGTATCTTTTACTGTCTTCACAGGAAAGCATCACATCTTCAGATTGATTCCTAGAAAGATCACAGAATACAGTAACCATCTAAATATTCAGTGCATGTTTAAAAAAAAGACAGAGGTATCCAATTCCACATCTAAAAGAACTACTAGTACACAATCTGCAATTGCACTGGCTGAAGCTGCTATTTTGCCTTCTCTAAAACTCTAAAATTTTAAAAGGCTACTTTAGCATGTGGACTGATTATTTAGTTAAATTAATTCACATCACCAGTAACTCTAAATTATAAGTATTATGCCTGTCTATATTTGGTGCCTCCTTTATAATTTCTGTCAAGTCTAATTTTCCAAAATGCACAGCAGTTCCTAAAAATACATCACAGATTCACTTTTACCCACTGTCGTTAGGACTTCAACAATAACCTTCCTTCAGTGTTTCCTTCCACTTTCCATAGGTCAATGTATACAAGAGTGTATGCATGTATATAAATTAACATTCTATTTATATTAACTTTAATAATCAAACATTTTAAAGCAGCATTTCAGTAAGATGTCTAAAAATATTTCAGAAGTATTATAAAAAGATAATCAAAATTGACAACGTTCTTTTTCTTTTTGAGACAAGGTCTCTCTATGTAGCCTCAGGCCAGCCTCGAACTCACTATGTAGCACAGGCTGGCTTCAAACTTGTAACAATTCTCCTGCCTTAGTCTCTTGAATGCTGCAGTTATAGGCTTAGGCCACCATGCTCGGGGACTATCAGTTCTTGTATGTTCTTGATTATATGCATCTTCAAACAAGTTTTTTACTTCTTTGTCTAATTACCCTACCTAGAAATGTAGTATCTACCCAAAATTATGCCTACTAGGCAAGTCTGTTGTTATGGATTGAGAACTGGTGGTCAACTTAATGCCAGCTGGATTACATCAGCGTGGCACTGAGCGGAGATATTTCACCTGAGGAAGGTTGCCAGCATAAATGGAGACGTGGAGAAGAAGAAAGAACATTAAGGTGTTACGGTGTTGAGACATTGAGGTGTTATGGGTTCTCCTACGTGTTTCTGTTTGAGCCATTAGGTTCTGGAGAAGCTCTGGCCCTCACATTAAGCATTGTTTCCTGGCTCCGGAGGGGAAGACATGTGCCACTCGGTCTCCAGGATGAACTCGTCACGCTGGCTTCCTGGCATGTACTCAACTATGCTTGTCATCGGAGCTCAGGGCCTCCGTGTCACTGAGGATGGCTGCGGTGCTTTTCAGGACAGCCCTGATGTCTGTTGTGAGTGTGACTTCTCGGCTCCAGCATAGAACCCTCAACCTACCAGCACAGCTCCTTCACCCTGCTGACATAGACTTCCTAGTTTCCACCGCTGACCTTTCGGCCTTCCCAGCACGGATCCGTAAAAGAGACTGGTGTGAGTCCTTCTTGTGGGCTCTAGACCTCCAGTTGGACTCATGGGAGGCATTGTCATGAGCTCTGGGTCTTTATCTGGACTCATCTGGGACACTGCTGTGGGATTCAGGCCCTTGACTAAATATTCTATGTCTTTGGTGTTGTGAATAGATTTCCTGCATTTTCTTGTGTTAACTCTGGGTGATCATCATAAAAATAATATTATAAACTTCATGTTCTGATTCTAATTGTTCTGACTACAACATCAGTTAACATTTTTTAAATGTCTAATATATTATTAATAGCTGCTGCATAAGACAGTAAAAATACTAGTTCATGCAAATGAGTAAGTATTAGTCCTCACTGTTAACACATTTGAAAAATGAAATACTAATTTAAGAATATAAATCTTGATATATTTGTTATTGCTGAACCAACATAACCAATTTCAAATATAATCAAAAACAATCAAACACTTTATAGTAGCATAGTGTTGTGCAAAGGTTACTTAAAGATATTTCAAGGAAAAAAGAGAGAACAGAGGTAGGAATTATGAGGTCAATTCAATATACATTCATAATATCACCTAATTTGACCAGAGAACTTGGGTCCTGCAGTCTAACATAGAAGGAATTTTAGATACACAATTAATCTGCTGATTGTGTAAGTTCCAAGACTATAGTTAGGAAATTATTTACATACAATTGTCTAAATTTAATAAAACAATCACTCAAAAACATGTTAATTGTGGATACAAAGAAACTCCCTGAAATTTAAATTCACTTGAATTTAGAAACAATATTAAGGGTTCATCTTTTTCTAACTCATGAATAAGTTTTAATCAAACTCATGAACAAGTTTTAATCAATACACATTTTTACCAAGATATTTATTAAAAAGTCTACAAATATAGATATAGATATATAATCATGGAAATATATTATCCATGTTTAACCATGGTTATGTAAAGAATGATACGTATGAAGTATATCAGCAGATAGGAGTAATTCTATAGATATATTTAACAAAAGAGATCAAGTCCTTCAAAATAAGACACCGTTGTAATTACCAGAGTAAAGCTAACAAGAATATTAACTGTATGTAAATTCACACTCAAATGTTCAGGAGAAATAGAAGACAATCTACTGCCTTTAATTTAGCAGCATTTTCCAATCATGTTTGTGAATTTTCAGTGCTGATTACAGCTTGGGGAAAAGTTTCTTGAATAAAATATTCATTAATATCTCAATCATTAAGTCTATAATTTATGGAAGTAGTCAGAATTAATAATACACCAAAATAACTGAAAACTTGTGGTGCTTTAAATATCTTTTCTTTTCCACTTAAGCCCAGAAAATATGTTTGTTTTGGAAGCAACTGGCAAATAGTACAAAAGGAGAACTGAAAGTGAGTGACTAATGACACAGGCTAAAATGTAAAGTCACATCAGCTGATGAGTGCCTGACTAAGGAAGAAGAATGTTGAGGACATTATTCAGAGCTGGTAAGAGTAACATTCCTTTCGCTGTCAAATGACAAGTATGAGACAGAATGTCCTACTCTAAAATATCAAAGAACAAATCCATTGTTCAACCCAGTCACCAAAGGTAACCTTCCAATGTCAGGACACAGAGCCTGTAAAGTTTTGTTACATATAACTAAAGAGCCACTATTTACAGCTATTGTATACAGCTGTTTGCATGGCTGACTTCAGGGAATTCTTCTAAATAAACAGAATAACCTAAAATCTCTAAACAAGTACAATATGAGTACACAAGTAGAATCTAGGAAAATGACTTATACCACCGTAGAACTAAATTAAATTGAAAAATTATAAGGCTAAAATGTTTGATCTCAAAGCTTTAACAAAACTATTGAATGGATTAATCTCCTTCACATATCTTTGTCATACAGCTGTAAATTTTCTTCCTTCTAGTGCAGTGGTGGTGAATCTATGGCACAGGTACCACAAGGGCTGTTTCTATCACTGAGAGCTCTAATTGGTTAGCTCTACTGGAGCTCTACTCACTGCTCTACTAGAAGAAGTCACAGATTTAAAGAACGTCCATTGGTATTGAAAATAAATGTAACTTGAGTAACATTTTATTAAAATTAACCACAAGAGCCAGCTGTGGTGCTACATACCCATAAGTCCAGCACTCAGGAGGCTGAGCCAGGAGGATCACCACGAGTTTGAGGGCAATCTAGGCTAAATAAGGAGTTTAAGGCCAGGCTGAACTACCTAGTGATAGCCTGTCTCAAAAACCCAAATAAATATTTATTTATTTTAAAAAATTAACCACAACAGGTCACAAAGCCTAAACAGAACAAAGGAATATCTTGATAAGGCAGTCTTGCTCAAATGTCACTATGGGAAATTAACCATATTACTATGATGGAGGCACAAGTAGTTGGAAAGGGAATCTGCAAGATGAAAAGTGATGAGAGCAACATAAGAACCTCCCCTGTAACCAAATTTACACGTCTCTTTTATTCAGTGAAGCAAAGTGTACACTAGAGACTTTAGCAAAATTATTTTTATATTTTTATATATGATTTAGGTATATGATAATATTAACACCCTCATGTTATAGAAGACACAGTATGAGGCTTGAGAAGTCAAGTTCTCAAGATTGCATATTTTTAAAGATTGGATAAATATCCTAACCCAGATCTTATTCATCCTTTCCATGATACCAGCCAGTTAAAAAGAAATATCTTTCATAAATAAAAAAATGTGTCCATTGGCCATAGGTGGATGGCTCGACATACACAAAACCACTTCTTATTCTAAACTTTGATGAATTTTATTCTGAAATTTCCTTGATAAAGTACCTCTTTATTTAATTAAGGTGCACCCTCTCTTTCATATGCAGTATTACTGTGAAACAAGTAAATCTAGACACAATTTTAATTTTTAAATTAATTCTACAGTTATCACAGACAAGCAAACAAAACTGTTATTTTAAAACATTATACTGGAAATTAACATCATGAAGCAGAAATGTATCCTTATAAGCAAAATATAATAATCCATAAATCCTAAACTCCAAATATAAAATGAATACAGTATGTTAAAAAGTAGAATGTTAGAAAATATGTCCAGAAAATATGGACATATAAGAAATTTAGTTCGGGTGTGGTGATACACACCTGTAATCCCACCACTTGTGAGGCTGAGGCAGGTGGATCACTATGAGTTTGAGTCCAACCTTGGCTATATACATGAGTTCAAGGCCACCTTGCACTATAAGACCTTGTCTCAAAAACAAAACAAAACAAAGAAATTTAGAATTTTTAAGTAAAATACTATCAAGCAAAACCGCAAAAACAGAGGTATAAGCCCAATTAATTTCATCTAAACCTTTTAAGGAGATAGCCAAAAAAGTATGTATCAGTAAAACACCCACTGAACTTGGCCCTTGTCCCTCACTCTTGGCTCAGTCAAAAATATGGAGGAAGCCAGGTCATGGCAGGATTTGGAACTAAAATACCAAACCCTCTTTATTATTTTAAAAAATTTCCCCAACTTTTTATTGGTGTATATTTGAAATACACAGTAAACACAAACTAGTAAAACTGATGCTACAAATATTCTATCTTGATCCTTTTTACTTTCCCTTCAACATCCCTTTTGTCTTCCTGGACCCTTTCTTATGCTTCCAAAGAATGAATTTTTTAATTCGTTGATCATTTGTATTGGTTTTTAGTCTCAAGTTCACTGAGATATTCTGTGATGTTTGTAACTTCTTCCTGTTAGTTTCAGATTTAGACTGTTTTTCTCTTTCTAGGACCCTGAGATACATCAATATATTATTTAATTGAGATGGCTCTATTCTTTTAAATGTGTGCACTTGCAGCTATAAACTTTGCTTTTAGAACTGCTTTAACTAGGTCCTGTTGATTTTGGCCTACTGCACTTTCATTGCCTTTTGATTCTACAAACTTCTTAGTTTCTTCCCTGATTTATTTTATGACCCATTGATTAGTCAAGAATGCATTATTTAATGTCTGTATGAACAAACCATCTTTAAACCAAAACTTAATTTACAAATTTGAAGTCATTTAAATTCCACTTACACTTCCTATCTTTATCACTCTGAAGACCCAAATAAACTGTTACATCTAATCTCTAACTCTCTTCATCAACTTCTTACTTATACAACTGTGTACTCTCAGGCATACTCTCCACTTTATTACAGCTTTCTTAATGTTCTTGTCAGTATTTGCCAATGTAGGCTATAAGCTCCAGTTTTTTAAGCAAACAAATTTCCTTCCATTTTTAAACTAAGCAAAACACTGTGCCTTCTCCATATTCTTTTTTCCATCAAAGCCTGATTTATAAAAGTCTTCTTCTCCACACAGTCAAGTCCAGACCTGAAATTCAGCCTTATCCTACCTCCACTCCATGGCTTTTATATTACTTTTCCATCTTCATACAAAGAAATCTTTCTTCATTGAGGCTCATTTCATGAAACTGTATCACCGTGATTATTGAGACCCATTAATTCTTAGGCCATTATTTCAAACTCCATTTCTCTTCAATACAAAAATCCTACCATATTACTAATAGTGGTAATCAATATGCAGGGACTGCAACCAATAACCTATCCACAAACTTTGCAACCTTCACTCTCACTCTTTTTAGTAACGTACTTTCAACTTGAATCCCAAAGCCACTTTTAGTGCCTCTACTACCGGAGTTTTAAACAATAATATTCTATATCACAGGTGTAGGTTCCTTTCATGTATTCGGATTTTTTAAAAATTCCATAAGTTCTGTTCTAGAATATCTCTGAAACTGTCTCATTCCTTGACACCAAACAATTAGTCTTTCCCTAGTCTCTATTCCTCTACGCAGTTGCAATATTGATCTTCATTTAAATTCTAGTTCTGCTACTGAAAAATGAAAATGTTTTTGGAAAATTTACTAACTAGATTCTCAGTATGTTTTCAAAATAAGGAAATTATATTTATACCTAATAGAGCATAAGGGTATAAATGTGGTAACACACATAATGTGCTAAGCACAATTCTTAATATACTGTATGTAAGAAATAAGGTCTTTGCTATCCAAAATATGAACAAGAATGTCTCCATTTTAAACTCTAGTCTACCCTAAGCCACCATAACCAGCCCCTTACAGCAGAATTATAGGAAACGTCTGCTCAGCTTAGATTCTGTGAACACAACTGACCAGGAAAGATAACTTATCAACAGCGAAGGACTTTCAGTTCCTCATACCATACTCTCCCCTCCCTTAGCAATCTTGTCCAGCAACCCTTTGGCTTTCCCCTCACACCACTTAAACTAGCCAATTGCGACAGATTATGAGCCTTCAAACCAGCCAATGGGCAGAAGGTCAGCTGCTTCTCATATATTAGGAAATAAAAATAGTCTGATGCCATGTTTCTGCATGCTTGCTATCTCATGCTGACATGTGCTTGAGCCCGTCTGCAAAAGTAAAATAACCTTGCCTTGTTAAGATTTCTTGGTGTCTGAGTGATTTATTATCTGCACCAACAGATTGAATCTGGGAGTGTATTTCCAACATGATACATTTAATAAACACTGGGTTAGGTATGTGGTTTTCTAGGAGAGAACTTACTTAGCATACAGTAGGCCCTGGGTTCCATCCTTAGCACAGGAGGAAAAAAAAAAAACGTTAACATCAATTAAAACAATAAACAAAACCCCCAGGTCCCTACCTCCTCATTATTCTTGCAAAGGGGAGCCTGACTATTCCAAATTTGGAGTAGAATCTGCAACTGCAACACAGAACAAAGTTGGAGAAAAATGGACTGACTGTTACACATTGGTGCTTCTACACATTCACAGATTTCAACTGTACCAGGGTCCCAAAGGCCTCTCCAACAAGCTTCTCACATACTTCTGAGTACCTTCCTTTCCATTTCCATACAGTTCTAATATTTTTCCTTTCAAGTGTCCTAAGCATCCTCAGAAATACCTTGTAGTTGACCTGGCTTCTTATTCACAGCAAAAATGAAAGCCATCAGTTCAGGCATAAAATTCCTCAATGTTGTGGTTACATGTACACATTTGTGTATCACTGTCAGTCATTTTGTTCTCTTTCCTCTCCTATAGTTCCTTACAAGTCACTGAACATGCCCTCATTGATAAGATCCCACTCTCCTGTTCCCTCCTTCTTTCTCCCTTCACTTTTCACACCTTTTTTCCCCTAGTTTTGTTTTGTTTTGTTTTGTTTTTTAGTACCACAGATTGAACCAAGAGATACTGTATAGCCCCATGTCTTGGTTATTTTTCTTTCATTGCTGAGACTTGACACTCAAAATTAAAGAAGGAAAGGATTATTTAGCTCACAGGTTGTGCAGGTCTCAGTCTGTAATCAGCAGGCTGCAACACAGAATGGTATGACACAGGGGCAGCTGTTCATGACAATGGAAGACAGAAACAGCAGCAAGAGCATAAAGAGAGGAGTGCAGAGAAGACACTTCTTGTCCTTTACATTATATGTAGGCCACACCCACTTGGGTGTAGCACTCACTTGCATAATCCCAGCACTGGACCATGAGTTAATCACAAATTCTAGAAGCCTGCCCCCATGACTACATGAGGCTTTGAGGGACATTTAGTCTCAAACCATAACATTCCAACCCTGCCCCCCCCCAAGACTCATGCACGTGCTTTATGAAAAAGACATTTAGTCCATCTCCAAGAACTGCCAAAATCCTAACAGTTTCAGCATTTTTGAAAAGTCCAAGTCCAAGGTCTCCTCTGAGATTTAAGGCAAACTCTTAGCTGTGAGCCCCTGTATACATGAAAAGAAAGTTAAACACTTCCAACATACAATGGCACAAAATAAACATTATCATTCTAAAAGGTACAAATAGAGGGATACAAAGGATTGGGACCAAAGCAATTCCAAATGTCAGCAGGGAAAACATTAAGCCCTATAATTCCATGTGAAAAGTCCAAAGTAAGCTGGCAAATTGTGGGCTCCAAAAGGTTTGTATGGCTCTGTCCCTATGGCACTTCCTGTGCCAAGGTGCTGCAACCACCTTGGGTTTCTCTTTTAGGCCTGCTCTACTCAACCCTTGCAGCTTTACTCAGATGATCTATGTTCCTGGCTTTTCCAAACTTTTGGGGTCTCCACTGCACCTTTGGCTTCACACTCACAGCGTCACATACTGCCCTCTCAGGGGCACACTGCCTGGCCTGCCAGGCCTTCTTCTAAAATCTGGGTGGAAGCTTTTTTAACATCAGAACTCCTGTACTCTGTTTGTACCTAAAACCAGCACCACACGGATGATGCCAAGTTCTGCTGCCAGCTGGAGCAGTACCCCAGCTTTCTTCTCTCTTGCTTGTAAGGGTCAAATGCCTGGATCTCTGCAAGCTTGAAGCTTATTCTGAGGAACATTTTTTATGCCACTGCCATTATGGAACCTAGTGCCGCCACAGCCACCATTCTGGAACATAGTGTGGCTGCCACCATACTGGAACATGGTGCTCTGCAACTTTCTCCTCAAAGCAGTGTCTCTCACTTTTGCAATTTTGATACTGCAAAGGGTAGGGACTTGCTGTTTATTGTGATGCCCTCAGGTCATCTTTTATATTGTCCTGTTCCTTCTCAGCAATCTAGATCTTCTCAGCTATATCTTTGCAGTCCATAGCTTTACTGGAACTTTCTTTCTGGTGAAAGTCGTAAAATTTTAAATCACTCTGCTGGGCTCTGTGCTCTTGATTCCCAACATAAATCTGGCTAAAGGCTCCAACAAAAGCCATGTCACTGCATCACCATTAGACAGCCTTGAAATTTCTTTTGCCAGATTAATTAATCTGCCAACTTTAATCTCAGTGTCAGGTAAAGTCTCTGGACACAAGCAAAATAAAGACAAATTTCTGCCAAACTATAACATACACTGTCTGAAAACCAACAACCAGTGTAGTCCTTCTAGCCAGCAGAAACCTCCCAAAGCTGGTCTTTACTGGCAGGACTTCTATCAGCCTTCTGATCTCTTGAGCTCTAATCAGAATCTCCCACACAGAACAGCCTAAGCCATTTCAGCTCTACTCTTTTAGGCAACATCTCTAAACCCTTCCAAACTCTTCCCACAAGCCATTTGCAAGTTTTTGAGCCACAGAGTGAAGTATAGTCATAGCAACGACCCCATTTCTCTGGTACCAAATTCTGTCTTGCTTACTTTTCTCTCATGGCTTAGATAAAATACTCAACACCCAAAATTAAAGAAGGAAAGGTTTATTCAGCTCACAGTTTGCGCAGCTTTCAGTATAATCAGCTGGCTCCAAGGCAGGGTGGCATGACACAGGGGTAACCATTCATGGCAGTGGAAGACAGCAAAAGCATAAAGAGAAGAGTACAGAGAGAAAGCACTTTCTATCCCTTATGTTGCATGTAGGCTATATCCACCTTAGTGTAGGTGTAGCACTCACACCCGTAAACTCAGCATTGGACCATGAATTAGTCACAAATTCTAGAAGCCTGCCCCCATGACTGCATGAGGCTTTAGGGGAGAGCCAGACCCAAATCGTAACACCACACTATACTCCTAACCCCTGAATTTTCTTTTCTTTTCTTCTAATTTTGAGACAAAGTACCACTAACTTGCCCAGGCTGGTCTTGAATTGGCAATCCTCCTACCCTTGCCTCCCAACTAGCTAGTATTACAAGTGAAACCATTGTACCCAGTAAGATCATTTCTCTTCAGCTTGTGGTAGTTTTTTCATCTGCTATAACACATTCACTTTAATGTTACCACTTCCTTTGTACTACATGCCCTTCCAACCCTGAATACCAATGCATGGACTAACTTGTTTCCAGTGCATTTCATGTTGCCTCAAATCTTTTGTGTCTGTAGTACTTTAAGAGGGCTCAGTGCCTATTAAAGAATCTTCTTCTCTACTTTTAGGCAAGCTCCTATTTATTCCTCCAAACTCCAAGTAATAGCTCCTCTGTGACGGAGGCCCATAAGAAAGTCTTAACAGAAAGGATAATGAGAGAAAAAAGAACTTCAGGAATAGCGATAACAGATTTGATAGGTGATAATGGATTTCAATTGTAATACAAAATTTCCTGTATTATTTTAATTTCTATCCTTCACATATATTTGTGTTTTCTTCATGTAAAGCATTTCAACTGTTCCTTGACAGTAAGAAATAGAGTCTGAAGCTTTTCAGATTTCCAGATAATTTCAAAAATATCTGCAACTATAAGGATATTACTGTACTAGTTTTCTGTCTTCAAAGACATCTTGTAAGGGGAAGGTGGAAAGAAAAGACAACCTAAAGTACATGTTTGTAGAGAAAAAAAGCTAAATCAAACAGACCATTGACTGTTTTCCAGTAATGTTCACACATTCCTTAAATATCAGCTATTTATGATGCAATACAAATGTAAGATAATTTTTAAAACAAATTTAAGGTTCTGTAATCTCTGATCTGCAATAAAGTTAGGGCCAATGTTCTTATTAACACCTATCAAGTTTCACTGTTTTGTTTTGTTTCTTTAACATTTTTCTTGTTTTTGTTTATCTTGAGTGCTCACTGTGAAGTTCTAAATGAAATAAATTCTCCTGTTTTAGTACTGTTTTGATTTTATGCCAAATGTTACTGGATTTTGCAATTTTACTTAGCAAATGCATTCATATTTCTAGTTCAAAATCTGCTCCATGCTCAGAGTTACAGACACTGCTTTCTAAAGGACATCATAATTATCATCTCCATGGATACTTACACTTTCTTGTTAATTTATTATAGGCACCTACATTAAATAGAAATAAATAAACATCAGAGAGGGACCAGGCTCTCAAGAATGTCAGCAGAAAAATAAAGATACCAGAATTGTAGCAGGAGTCACAAATAAAGAAGGGAAGACCTCAACAGAGTCACCATAGCCAGAACTGCATACCTCCTTAAGAGATAAACAGAAGCTTGAGATTACCATATACTATAATTAGTACTACTCGGCCCATTAAATTCAGATATATATCAGAAAATCATGGAGATGACCAGAACATCTGGATCCATCCCTTCCCCAAAATGTTCCTGTTTTAGAAATCATAGACAAGCACATGCCCTTACTACACGCCTTGCTTCTTTATTAGATCAGTATTAGCTAAGCAGCTATACTTGTAAACCTACAGCTTGATGGTTGATGTTTAACCCACACCGTGACTTTACTGTATAAAATACTCCTGACAAAGGGCCTTAGTGACAACCCACTCCGGATCCTTCTTGTCTCTAAGGAGCTATTCCTCAATAAACCTTTTTGACTCTTAACCTTCTTTGTCCTTTGGAATTCATTCTTTGATTTCAGAGGACAGAAACTCAACATATGTGACATCTAGTAGAATGGAAGTTACATTTCTCCTACACAAAACTGATTTAAATCACTACTGACATAGTCCCAGTGTTACCCTCCAAAATTGAAACAAAGATGTGAAATTTGCTAAGTTTTCAAAATGTGTTTGGGTAAGGCAAAAATACCAAACAATGCACCAAAATTTCCTCTGTGCTGTAAAAAAAGCTACTGGAAGCTTCAAACTGTTCAGTTTGATTGTACTGGTGTGGTGCCGTTTATCTAAAGCTATTTAAGTATCCTCTTCAGTTATAGTAAACTATATAGTAAATTAATTACACTTACGGGAAATAAAGTATACACAAACTTTGCTCTGTAATTTACTTAACAAAAGGCACAATATTTTCTTCAAAGCACTTATCAAAAATGTATTAAACAGTTATTTATATTTTTAAAACCTGTCTCTTGTGTCTTGTGTCTTGCTTGTATCTCTAGCAGGCCATGTGGCTGTGTCACATATGTAAGACCTATGCAATATCTAGAGCAGTGGTGGTGAATGTAAGGCATTTAAATCACAGCAAGCTGTTTATCCCTGAAAGCTCTGAAAGGTTTGCTATCACTGGTCTAGAGAATAAATAAATGTTCGGTAAATAGATGAATAAGTGAGTGAATGACCAAATAATTTAATTTACACATACATGTGTTTATTTTAAACTTGTGGAAAAAACTTATATGTATTTTAGGTAAACTTCAAGTCATTGTACAGTACAGTATAAGCATAGACTTTCAAGTCAAATAGAACAGATTTAATACCATATTTGGTATTTAATCATTCTGTGACCAAAGACAAATGGACTGAGTTTCCTAACCTTCTGTTTCCTCATCTGCGAAACAGGAATAATTACACTAGAGTAAATAGTAAAATCAATATACACAAAAGTCTGCAGCATGATCCATGGCAGGGAGCAAGGTCTAAATAAGGCAGGTAATATTATTTCTTAATATTTTATATAGCTGTTAAGTAAATTATATTAATCTAAATAATTAAAAAGTTTTTTAAAAATTGAAAAAATTATTTCAAACACATAAAAATAATGATCTCATCAAAATTTATAACATTAAAATTAATTTTCAACACATATTGTGCCTATCTTTCCAATTATTATGAGTTTTTGCAAGTTATTTGCAATTAAAATTGAGGATGCAGTGCTCTGTTTACTATTTCCAAAATTCTCACAATTATTATGGGATCTATCTCACTAGAACTAAATAACAACTCTAATTCATTATTAGTTCAATTCTCTGACATAAGACTGCATGTCCCTTCTCAATCAACTTTCATTTAATAATTGTCATCTGATTAGTAACTCACTATCACAGTTGGAAAAAAGTAGGTACTCCTGAATTGTGTCCTGCTTTTTGATCTATACTTTCCTTAAAGCTTTACCCTCTACATGAGGGATGAGATCTGATTTTAATCTCAGTATTTATTCATAATTCATCCAATGAGTATTGACTAAGATCCATCTCTATGTCCGATATATTTAAAGCATATAGTTAAAAAGATGAACACAATAAGGTCCTGAAATGTCAAAAATTTCAGTCTAAGTAGGAATTTCAAACAGAAGCAGAAACTTATGGAAACTGTAGTAAGTAAAATAATATGTACTTACTACATATTTAAATTTTTTAATGTTTTAATATTTATACATATAAAAACTTGGAGAGTTTCTATCAAATCAGCTTGGGATGAATGAAGAACAGAGATAGATCCTAGAGAAAGTAATTATTGGGACAATTCTTAAACAGATGAGGAAGATGAGGTAAATTATAAAGCACCAAAACTTCTGACAGTACACACATCCTATAAGGGCTAAAATCGCAAATTTACTGTGAAGCTTTTGTTAAATCATCAGTTCTCTTCAAGAAGTTTATCTTCAGCATGAAAGTGTATAGGAAAAAGTTTAATTTTAATTGTTTTTAAGTTAAATAAAATTAATACCGTAACTTTAAAAATCTTTAAGTGTAAAACAGACATTTTCTTCTTTGTACAAAGCACTGTCAGGAAACATGTGCTTTGTAAGATGTTATTTCAGGGCACATGGATACAGTTTTGATATTCCAAAATCGAGTATTGCTCTTATCATACATTTTCCCACTGAAGACAGACTCTAAAGCTGCCTTATTAATGACATCTATGAAAAAGCCACAAAGAAATACTGATCCACATTGGAAAACATAAACAATAACGGTTTACTACACCATAGGTTGTAGATTAGAATTGGCTCCTCTTTTTCACAAATGGAAAAAGAAACAGTGCTATCCATTACTGTTAAGTGAGAACCAACTCTCCCTATATCAGACATATCACTGCCCAAATGACACCCTTGAATGAAAAAGGAAAAGTTATAAAAGCAATATTTTGCAAACAAAATCATAGCTAATTTGGTTGTTTCTACTCGGATACACATATAATAGCCCAGAAACTACTGCGCAATTATGGTATATACTTGAACTCATTAAAAAAGGAAATTCACTTATGAATATAGCAATGACTCTAATGTCATATCAAGACGGGCATTTTTCTTTGTTCAACACAGTACCTCCATCAAAATCAAATTAAGTTCACAAAAAAAAAATGTTTCTGGATGAATGGATAAACGAATGCTTACTGTATATAATTTAGTCTGAGGACTTCGGCAGCAAATGAACATATAATGTCTCTGTTTAGAAGGAGATACAAACAGACAAATTAAAAAGATTGCTTAATACAAAGTGAATGAAAAATAAACACAGGAATAAAAAGCGGAGGAAATTATTCCTTTACCTAATGTAATCAGAGAAGGCCTCCGTGAGAGAGCTGAGGGAGGACAGAGAATGACCTACATACATATACTATGCATGCTATTTCATTAGCTTCCAGTAGTGATATGTATAATTTAAATAGAAATTAAAGTCTATAATTATACAAATGATTTCAAATATGTATACAACATCAGTTTAAAAGCATCTGGGGGAAATTTTAACCAAACAAGAAAATTTCTTTTAATTTTTCTAGAACGCTCTTGAAAAGACACTTAGAATATCAGTCTCTCAGGTTGCCAAGATAAAAGGTGACTATTTTCAGTTGTTAATATATGGCAACACTTGTTGCCTATTTGATAGGGGCTAACAACTCCCATTATATCTGTCAATCAATAAAAAAGAAAAAATCATTAAAAATTCTTTGGCACTGTAAATCCTTGGAATGATAACTGGTTTAGTACGCACTGGTCCTCATTATCTGGGTAGACAGGATATAAGACTATTTTAAGCAAAGCACTGCACAGTGTTTTCTGTCTGTCTGTTTGTTTCAGAATCTCAGTTGTTTAAATTCTTATTGCAGGCACAAATAACAATCACAATGTTA
Source organism: Dolichotis patagonum (assembly GCA_004027295.1). Lineage (NCBI taxonomy): Eukaryota > Metazoa > Chordata > Mammalia > Rodentia > Caviidae > Dolichotis > Dolichotis patagonum. The sequence continues at coordinate 29,860 of PVJX010001997.1, forward strand.
TTCTGATTTTTTCTCTTCAACTACAAATAATTGAAGTTAACCATACTTCACTTCAAATGACAAAACAGGGAATTTCAAAAAAATTATATAGAACATGTAAACCATAATCATGAAATGTCCCCCAAAAGGCAAACAACAAAAAGACAGATGACTCACAAACTGCCTTTTGGTCTGCTTACTAAGTGTGCAAGTCTAATGCTTTCTTTGTTTTTAGCAAAACAGAGTTCCAAGTTGTCTTTCAGCCATTTAAATGTGGCACTGGGCTGACAAATGGGTCCAACTGCGTTAAGTGCTAGAAGAACCCTGTGCCCAGAAACAGGCTGGAAGCACTGCCTCCTCCCTCCACCGTGCCTTGCACATGTAATCTATTTAGCTGTTCTCAAGTTACATCTTTTAACAAAACTGGTAAGCTTAAGTTTTTCCCGAATTCTGGGAGTTGATCTGACAATTTACTGAAGCTGATAAGGGAATCCGGGGAGTCTCTGATTCATAAAGAAGTTGGACAAAAGTGGTAGGTAACCTGAGAAACCATATTCTTAATTGTGATCTGAAATGGGGTGCTCTTGTTGGTCTGAGTTCTTAAACTGTGGGGTCTGCATTTACTCTGGTCATCAGTGTTAGAACTAAATTAAACTGCAGAATACCAAATTATTGTTGGATAACAGTTAAACAGATAGCTGAAACAGAGAAATTCCTACAACCCATATGTGAAACAAGATTTTAAATTGTGTTTTCTTTTAGTGGCATTTGTTATACAGCAGGATTCTATTCCTTAACTGCCACAGCATCTATGCTTTAAATTTAGATTGTTTTGCATTTATTTTTTATAAACAATCTATAAGGGCATTATTTACAGTATGAATAAGACAAGAAAAATAATGGTCTGCTTTGTATCACACAAAAATAAATGGAAGAAACTAAACAATAATTTCCAGAAAGGGAATGCTAAAACCAAAGGAAGATGTGATAAGAATGATATAAAAAAATCAGTTCTCAGCCAGGTGTGATGGCACATTCCTATAATACCAGCACTCAGGAGCCTGAAGCAGGAAGATCATCCTGAGTCAGAGGCCAAACTGCACTATATAATGGGTCCAAGGTCAATTTGAATTACACAGTGAGACCTTGTCTAATAGGAACAAAAAAGGCATTAAAAAATTAGCTCTCAACTCCTGAACCTAGTGTTGAAGTTGATAAAAATCTTTGGAAAATACAGTAAACATATTTTTAAAAGATTTCAGGGTGAAAGTCCACCAGCCAAAAAGAAATTCACTCATGTATGTATTACTGCATTTTACTTCCCAATGACAGATAAAAACTAGATAGGATTGCAAACTATTAAACCAGCATTAAATAAAATAAAAAGTAACTAGTTTGATTCAAATCCATTCTAGCAACTAAGCTCTAATTCAACTCAAGTGTTAACAGAAAAATTACTGAAATACCATACATAAAACCCATTAGGACAGATAGAAATACCTACATTCGATTCATGCCTGGTGGCATATAACTGTAATCCTAGCATCTAGGAGGCTGAAGTAGGAGAACTGCCATGAGTTAGAGGCCAGACTGGACTGCACAGTAAGACACTGTCTCAAAGAATCCAAAAACTGAAATAGCTACATAGTTCTTATCAGCTGAAATTAATCTATGTAATGAGCAGTGTGTTTCCTTTGTTAATTGTAAGTCAAAGTAGTGATCAGTTTTTTGTCATCTTTCACAGAATGGTAAAAATCTGTTCTACAATATTCAGTATAATAGACTTCCATTGTACTGAATATGCCGGAGAAAATATTTAAGAGCTGTACACATTCTTAGAAATACTTGTAGGATACTGACAAGATTAAAAATCTGGTTGTTGGGTGTGGTGGCACTCATCTGTAATTCCATCACTTGGGAAAGATAAAGCAGGAGGATCACCATGAGTTCAAGGCCAGCCTGGGCTACACAAGCAAGTTCAAGACCTGTCTGGATTACATAGTAAGACCCTCTATCAGATAAATAAATAAATTAAATAAACAAAACAATTAGATCAAGGCCAAGTATGGTGGCACATGCCGTAATCTCAGTACCCAGAAGGCTTAGATAGGACACCGCTGCAAGCTCCAGGCCAGTCTGGGTTACACAGTGAGTTCAAGACCAGCCTAGACTACACAGGGAGACCCTGTCTCAAAAAAAACAATACAACCAAAAACAAGTCAATCACTAATGAGCAGACTACATCTGGAAAATCTACTTAACATTTATAAAATCAGCTTCTTCATCTTCAAAATAGGAATATCATGTAAGTCACTGAAAGAATAAAATGATATAGTACTACTGTTTGCAGCATGATATACGTTTTTTTGAGTTAGTACAGTGCGTCTAGATCTATAGGAAACTGGTATAAAAGTAGGATCTCTAATCTGAAATTCACGTAATCAAATTCATAATATATACACAGAACTATGTACTATTTACTGTCTGTCTAGGTGAATGTGCTTACCACTGGTACAAGCAACTGAGTTAGATAAAAATATACATTATAGGCAGTCAGACTGGGCTAGGTCCTCAAAGGAGCCAATGCAGAAGACCAGATACCTTGTAACTGTGTGGGAAACAGACACCTTCCACTGTGGGTCAGGCCTCAAGACAAAAAAATCAAACAAATACACCCACATCCTAAAGACTGATATTCTAAATAGGTCTCTATCACCTTGAGAAAGCCAAGAGTCACTATCCCAAACCCCTACAAGAAAAGTTACTCTTCTTTAAGCATGCCAGCTTGTTACATGACTGGCTTCCACATTTGTTTTCAATTTAATCAATTTTACTTGAGTAATTAATTTTATTGGTTAATCATAGTTCTATCCCACCTCATGCCCACCTTGCAAGTTCCCATGTTTTTTCCACCTTAGACCCATCTCACCTCATGAGTTTGCTCTATAAAAGTCCCTAAACACAGAGTCTTTGGCATTCCACTTGGGACCCCTTCTGTCTCTCAGATAGAAGCTTTCTTTCTCTCAATAAATACATTCTGCTCTTAACCTCCATTGTTCCTAAAATTCATTCTTCGATTTTAGAAAACATGAACTCGCACCGGACATATAGTAGGTTGGGAGTTCCGTTCCCTATATCACCACCACCCTTATAATCCTGCAAATAGCTACATTAATAACTAAATCCCTACTTATACATATATTTTTGTCCACAAATTTAAAAGAAGCAGGTTGTCTGAACAGTCTATAGAATAATTAATCAGAAAAGGCCTGAAAAATAATGTAAATGCTCCATGTGTTAGAAAAAAAGGATGATAATTAAACATCCAATTTCAATGAGAAAAATTTTATACTGTTATCTTCTTTGATCACTTCTTTACATTGAGGCTAGAAAAATTTAATTCATCTAAGGAAAGGAAGTAATTGTTTAATTTCTTCATAATATCATAATTCTATATCGACCTTAACTTAGAACCTATATAGTTTTGATCATTTTATCTCATGAGCTCATAAAGTTTCATTTACTTATAAATTGATTAAATCAGTGTTAAAAATAAAAAAGAGAACAAAACTCATTCTAGCATACTATACACAGCTGTTTGAAAGTATTATTATTAAAGTATTATTTAATTGAAATTGATAAAAGACATTTTGTATAGCATTGCTTCGTCTTAAGAGATATTGTGATAATGATGACTGGAAATTCTTCAGTATGAACATATGACTTTAGTGTAAATCCAAAGGATTCTCTTGAAAAAATAGTTTTTCTGGTGGAAGGATGAAACAAGTCAGAAACATTCATTCTGCCCCTTTCTGGACTACACAAGAGTCTTGCCAAAACAGAATCTATCTGAAGTGCAGGTAGTTTTTAGGTAATTATAGCACAAATATCTGTGATCCCCTCATGGAATTTACTACTGTCTTATCTGACTCTTCAATTTTCAAATAGTAAAGTAAGTTTCAAACTGCTAAAAATGTATGTACTTAGTTCTAGATTATTAAGTAAAAAATGATGTGCAAGTAACTGATTGGCAAACTATAGGATATTTTAATCTTCTCTAAAAGCAAGGGTATTAAATCGTGTTCTTGTTTATTGCATTGCATGATTTGTAATGGTTCTACCATACTCTCACTTTGTATATAAAACAGAGGAATTTGTTTCAGCTGTATTTCCAATGAAAGAGAATTGAGAAAATAAGTCACAAAGGCAATGTTAATAAGGGGCAGAAATTCATGCTCTGATAGTACATTTTGTACCTGTACATAGCAGAGAACTTTCCAATTAGGGCCAACAAGTAGAAAGCTGGTAACTTCATGCTGAGATTTATAGTGAGAGGTCAGCAGCATGTAATGAGAATTTGGAGCACATACATCCAGCTGCAACACCTTTAGTATAAGTATGGTTTCTAACGGCAAAAGCTAATGGCTTTATGACAATAATAAATAATAATGAGGGCATACTCTAGCCTTAGGCCTCACAAAAAGAACTCTGGTGGCATTATACAATTTTCACTAACACTAGCTGAAGCAGTAGTTCTAAAGGGAGGGATGGTTTCATTCTAAGTGCATCAGCTACATTACAATGTGGAAATCACAATAAGGAAGAAATAACCTTTCAGTTGGACTTCATTCTTTGCTCAGTGTAACATACACCTAAGCAAGTTCCTGTAGGTGGAAGGAAGAGAGGGAGGGGAAATCCCTGCTCATTTTCCCCATCACCCACTGTATAGTATCCAGAGTATAACTTTAAAAATTGAAAAAGATCCTTTGCTTGGCCAAACTTTAGTTAGGTTACTGAACCGTCTCTTAAGCCTCTCTTTGCATTTCCTTTCAAAAGATAGTTTTAGCAAAGAGCCCTGCTAGGTCAGTTTACCAAGAAAGTTGTGTACTTAACATCAGTTATCAGACTAACATCAGTTATCAGACCTCTACCATCACCCAGATGTCTGATCACCTTGGCCTGTTTTTAGAAAGAACTCCATTACACTGGTTTAGTCAAAGTCTCCCATACTCCTGAATTGTCCTGTTAATAATTTTCTATCCACTGATCCTTATCCTCCTCCTTTGCTATAAATCCCCACTTCCTCTTGCTATCTTCAAAGGTGAGCCCAATCTCTACTGTACTGCAGGACTCTTTTGCAATGGCCCCATATCTATTCCAAGTAAAGTCAACTGCTTTAAAAGTATCACTGAATAATTTTTCTATAACAAAACACATAACAAAAACACTGGAAATAATTTGCCACTTGTTGTCTTTAAGTAAAATCTCAGGGTGTTTATAATGTGCAATACAGTTCTACCTAGAAGTTCCTTGCACAACCTACACAGCCATCTATTTATCAGAAGCCCTGAAGGAATATTTAAGAGCACAGATTCCAGAGTTGGCAGATATGGAACCATGTGATCCTAAAAACATGATGGTTGGTAACTTAATGAACCTGGATGTTTGCTTTCTATATTTACAAAACAAATACTTGTTAACCATCATTAAAGTATACTGAACACTAAATACAAATAAAACACAGTACACTGCCTGGCAGAAGTTAGTGAGTTCTTAAACTGAATGATTTAATATGCTATTGTCAGGTGCCAACTTTTATATTAAGTGGCACAAAAAATATGGAGAAACAAGCTGATACTAACTGTGATAAATTTGGAATTTTGTTAAACATGAAGCAAGATATCAATCTTTTTTTAACTTGTGGACCACACAAAATAAGACATGGTTTGTGATCTTGATCTAACCAATATTAGTGTCCATTAGTGTCTGACGATCAGTAATTGTCTTAGCAGCCACACTGAACAAACCATAATTTCCCAAGTAGCACAGCTTCCCTCAAGTCCCCAAGTAAATATAATAGAGCAAAATAGGGCAAGATAAAATTTGTATTAGCAAACATATAGAGAACAATGAAGAGGTAACCATTAAGACCACCTTATTTTGTAAAATGAAAATAAAACATATCACACTAAAGACTTCTTAAAGATTTTTACAAGGATCACAAAAATGTGCTTCAAACTGTTTCATGTCCACCCCAAAGTGTACATCAGAGCTAGTACTCTTAGGTGAAGTGAAGGCTAGGAATCAGGTAGACCCAAAATCAGCCCTTTGCTCTCCTTAATACCAAAACTGACACGTTTCTTTCCAGAACTGTCTCTTCAAAGTGTATACTAGTCACTCATACATATGTGAATGTACTTATTACAGTGAATATAAAAATGGTCATGTAATTGTCTGTTCCTCATGGCACTATACAAATAAAAAGAAATGTGCTGAATTATTTCAGTTAAATTACAGTGGATCCTAACTAAGGCTACTTTGTCCTCTAGTGGATGTTTGGCAGTGTCTAGGGACACACCTGGCAGCCACAGATGTGTGGGGGGGATTACTGGCTTCTAGGGGATGGAGGCAGAGCCTGCAACCAAGGTGAGACAAGAAAGGGCCATAAGGCTCAAAAAACAGATACCCATTCTTAGCTTCAGGAAAGTGCAGAATTACTACTGACCCTGGGAAAGAGTGCTTAAGTAGTGAGCTCTTGCGGCTTTCTTTCTTAAACCTAGTCCTATCACCAGGTAAAAGCCAAGGAACATGCCAAATATCTCTCACAAAAGGAATAATCCAGCCAAAGATTATTATCAATAGTGCTACAGAAAATAAACTTGGAAGGGTTTACAGAATCTAAAGAAAATGCAATTACCTTCTTTTTCTAACATTTTAAACTGCAGTCATACTTTGTCAATTGTTAAAAGGGCAATCATGTTTCCTCTGGTTCATTCCTGTTATGGTTAGTGTCTAGATGACCCCCTAAAGACTTACAATGTCATAAGTGGGGCTTTTTCAGAGGCTGCTGGATCTACAGTGTGTGATGCTGGGACCAAGAGTGTGTGATTACTAAACTAGCTCACAGATTGGTTTGGTATAATTCTGGGTGTGCCCTCACTGGGTGTGAGTGCTTGAGAGCAGGTAGCCTGGATAGCAGCATATAAGGGATAGGAAAGGGATGTTGTGGTCACTTGCTGCTTGCTATTTCACTGCTTTGCTGCCTTTTGCCTGGCCCTCTGCTTGCCATGAACTGTTTCTCTTCTGCAATGCCCCTCTGCCATGCCACCTTGCCTTGGAGCCAGCCATGGACCGAAACCTCTACAAATTGTGAATTACAAGAAATCTTTCCTCCTTTTGTTGCAGGAAAATTTCCAAGCCAAGCCAAAAGAAACCAAACAAAAGAAAGACTCTTTGCACCAAGAGATAAGAAGGCAGCATTTAATCTCTACAGCAGTGACCTGTTGGGTTTTTATGCCAGTGGACTGTTGCAGGGATAATTTCTCTTAAGCAACCGTCCTCAGTCAGGAAGGTGTTTAGTCAATATAGAATTAGAAGTGGGAGTACAAAGCAAGTGATCAAACATTACATGATTAGTTACATACCTTGAATCATATATTGAGACAGGTTAGTCTTGAAACAACAGAAACACTCTGGGAACCAGGGGAGAGGGTTCGTACAGAATGAGCACCATTAAGGGCATTACCATAATATAGAAATGTTCTGGAGAGAGGGCCTTTACTGAAGGAGCACGAATCAGCCCAGGGTGCCTTAAGGTACAGAAAATTATTTTGACTTGGTGCTCATCTGCAGCTGGGCTGTGGACACTGTCAAGGTTAACTGAATTTAGCAGAAATAGCAGAACAGCAACTTGGTCAGAGGCCTCTAACTGATCATAAAATATCTGTAAGTTTACCATTTCACCAATGTGTCTTTGTAACTATGCCCTAACACTTTAACTTTGCCTGTTGAGTATTTTGTCTCAAAAAGAAAAGTAACCAAGACAACTCCTATTTATGTAGTCCACAAAATGCTGAATGAATCTGAATTTTCCTTCCTGGCCTTTGTCCTGCCTCCCTGTGGTAGTGTGTGGTCTATCTGCCTTAGCACCAGATGTAAAGATTCCCTCCAACCACATCATTTCATCAAAATACACTCTCGCTTCTTTCTTGTAGGCCTGATAAAATTTTATTTTTATTATTAAGCAAATAATTTACTTGCTTATTTAATACATCATCCCCATATAAACAAACATTCACACAAACACATGGGCACCAATTAAGCACCGCACGTGTGTGAACTAGTTTTCACTGTATTTATTCTACCTAACAGTGTATGGAACATGCACACCACATACACACAATAAGCTTTAAATGAAGCAAATAAAAAACACGAAGCTTAAAAAACAAGATGCACAGTACTTCAAGAAGACTCTATAAGTCTAAAAAGTTCCTTACTAGGCTTTCTTGAGCCCAGTACCACTTTCCTTTTCCTAACAGATATCCCCATCTATTTCAAGTTTATGCCCCAGATGCTTGAGATCTGCCTTGGTCAGATAACTAAGTTGACACTTTCCTATTTACAAAAACACGTACTCAAATTAGTTAGGCCACCACCTTTATCCTGGATTTCCAGGCCTCCCAAACTGTGAAAACATAAACGTCTCTTAAGTCACATTACCGATACTGTCTTACAGAAGCCTGAACAACAGCCTAAAACATACACACACACACATATGATTAACCTTCAAGTTTTATGAATGAAATTACAGAAAGCTTTTCTTAAGACTCTAATGTAGGTTTCTTTCTAATGTAGTTTTAAAAGATTATTTGCATTTCTCGTTTAAAACTGTGAAAATTAATGTGAAGATGAATGGGACATTAATTTATTGAGTCATTTATCTGTCAGTGATTAAGGACCTACCATATGCCAGGCCCTAAGCTAGCTGCTGTGTTAAAAACAAATACATACAAAAAGACTAGGATGTGCTTTTCTCTCACTATGGCAGGGGATATATATATATATATATATATATATACATAAGCATTTAATTATACTCAAATGTGCTGAAGGGTAGATGAAGTTTTTGTCTTCTGAAATAGGATCTCACGATGTAGCCCAGGCTGGCCTCAAACTCATGCCCGGCAAGCTGAAGTTTTGAAGGAAGCAATGAATGCGTGCTTGCGAACTCTGATACCATTTCATAGAGAGAGTGAAGACTAAATTGCGTCATGAAAGAGGAAATAGGAAAAGGTCTGATAAGTCACTTCTGATATAAAGAGCAGAGTATTCAAAGACTTAATTCTTGAGGGGCTAGCACATAATGGCTGTCAATCACTGAATGCATGACCTGAAGGGGCAGGAATTAAGAATGAAAATGTGTGGAAGTCCTGGAAAATGTATGATAAAGGAATGCTGAGGTTTATAACCAAATGTGGTAAATATAGGCTTTTAGGCACTGGATGAGTATGATTAGCCTTATTAGCAAAACTGCTTTGAAGACAACATAGGAAATCACCAAAAAAAAAAAAAAAATCAAAAAAGAGAGGAGCTGTAGGATAGTTCAGAAGACAGATATTTTATTAAGGCTGTCCAACAAAAGGAGTGATAATAGCATGGGAAAAACAGATGTTAAATTTAAAGCAATAGCTACAATCCAAAGGGTTTGGTGAAAATGCCAATGTGACTGCAAAAAGTGTTGAGGATGACCCTGGGGTTTTCCAACATGGAAGACTGGATAGACATTAACAGTTCTATAAAACTAGCACAAGGTGAATAGAAAAGCAGTGTGTGGCAGCAGCCATGCAGGACAACAAGAACTGTAACCTCAGCAAACATCAGTTTAGAAGGGCCCAGCTGAAAATGAAAAGAGGTGTGTCACTGAAAAAATCAGTAAAGGAACAAAAATGCAAAGGTTTCAGAAATAAGTAGTTGTGGATGACAGAAAGAAAAAGAGGAATTTATGAAGCAGACAAAAACAAGGAAGAAGGGCTGGGGGTTTAGCTCAGTGGTGTAAGTCCCTGCTTGGCAAGCAGGAGGTCATGAGTTCAATCCCCAGCAAATTAAAAAAAAAAAAAAAAAAACAAGGAAGAAAAGTGTCAAATATATAAAACAGGATGAGAACCGAGAAGAAACAAAGGGTTTTATCCAAAAGTCTCACATTTAATGTTACTTTTTCTGAAGCCTTGTTGGCAAAAACAATGTCATTACGTACAGGGGAAGAAAAGAAAAGAAAACTAGAAAAAAGAAAAGAAAAGAAAAGAAAAGAAAAGAGAAGAGAAGAGAAGAGAAGAGAAGAGAAGAGAAGAGAAGAGAAGAGAAAAGAAAAGGAAGGGAAGGGAAGGGAAGGGAAGGGAAGGGAAGGGAAGGGAAGGGAAGGGAAAGCAAAGCAAAGCAAAAGAAAAAAAAAGAAGAAAAAAGGGAAGGGGAGAGGAGGGGTAGGGTAGGGAAGGGAAGGGAAGGGAAGAGAAAAAATTAATTCTCCCTCAAGGAGCTTAAGTTTCACTCTAGAAAATTAATGAAAGACATAAAACAACTATTAAAAAAAAACTAAGATTGGTTCACAACCATGTAAACATACAAAGTTTATAAAGCACAAGAAAAAAAATGATAGTTTATTAATCTTTATGCACTTCTGAAAGAATTCATTTAAATTTTTCTAATTAAATGCAAAAGAAATTAACAGATTGTTTTTTCATCATTGAGGTTGTGACATAATGCCACAGGAAATTATTTCTGCTTTAATTCACCAATTGTGCTTAAACCCCCTTGGGTTCTGGGTCAATGAATGAAGCATAGCACTGTGTAAAAGACATAAGACCTGTGGGGAACTGCAAGATTGGCTTCATTTCTAATGAGAGAAAAGTTTTATTTACAGGACAACCCAGCTGTGAAGCTGCAGTAACAACATGAATTAATTTAAGCACTCTGCATTTAAAGGTCGAGTACTTTTAACAACTCTCTTGTTCCTGGAAGCAGAATAAAGAACTATTAAATAATATTTATAAATATTTATAAATGTTATATGAACAAAGCTTTGACACATTGATTTTCACATGCTATATATTTAGATAAAAGTATTAAATACACTTTACATAATTTGCAATTGTTCCTATTAGCATATTTCCTATCCTATTAACATATTTTTCCTTTACCTGCCTGCTTATGTTCTGCCTACCTAATGCAATACTGCAGACACTGGATTATCAATAAATAATAAATTGAAATAATTTTTAAACATATATGCTTTTTTTGGTTTTGTTTTGAGACAGGGTCGTATGATATAGTGCAGGCTGGCCTTGAATTCGCTTACGTAGACCAGGCTGGCTTCAAACTCTGTGATCCTCCTGCTTCAGACTACCAAGTACTGGGATTATAAGTATGTGCCACCATGCCTGACTAAAAATCTGCTTTTTAGGAAACAATTCCATCATTCAAGTATTTTTATATAATGATGGTTTCCCTCCAAACTGACAAGTTGTTTTATTTCTGTTTCACCAGTCTGCATTGGGGTCATCTGCTATTGCCTCCCTTTTTTCCTGTTTGCTTCTAAGAGGTGCCAAAGGCATATATCTGAGTGGAAATGCTTTTGCCACATCATTCTACCTCCAACCACAGTTGCTTATGTCAGGGGTCATATTTAGTTATAGAGGAAAAAGGACATTTACTAAATAATTACTATATCTAAGGGATTATTCTTACTTTTTACTTCTCACAGGTAGTAACTCAAGTATTCCTAACTCAATTACAAGGCACATTCTATTCTTATCACTTCCATTTATAAGTGAAGAAGATGAATTGCAAAATCATAAGATCTCTTCCTAACTTAAAAAATCTAGCAAAGTTTGGAGCCGATATTGAGTCCCAGTCTGGCTAGTTATTCAGTATAATTTTTAAACAGTATACATTACTATTATCTGTAGCAAATCCAATTTTATTTTCTAGCTCAAAAATGTGAAGTACTACAGGGAGACACAGTTAACTGCATTGTGTTGAATTTGAGAGGTGTAAAGGCATTTAGCATTGCAACACAATGGAAAATTGCCATCTAAAGTCTTGATGGACCTGATCCTATCTGGTTCTCCTGATTCTTGCTTAATAAGTATCTTACAAATGAGCATTACTTAGGTCTTTATCATGTGGGAATTATCCAAAGCTTGGGTTAAACTGAACACCTAGTTAAGAATTTGCATTTCTTCCCTAAGGCCTGGGCATTATTCAACATTGAAACCTGCAGATGTTCTGAACCACCATCCTCTGCATGTAAGGGAAGATGCTGATCAAGAATCTTTGGGTGATATTTTTTGTTCCACACTATGAGCTCAAGTTTACAAACAGTTTCTTGGCAAGCAGCCTGCGTGTGCAAACACGTGCATTTGTATCTATTGTGTGAACTACTGCAAGAAATTTCTGTCACAGTGATGAGACAGGCTTAGTTGGGCCTGGAAGTGCATAACTCCTGTATTTCCACATCTCTCTGGCTTTTGGCTTTGTGATCTTCTGCACACAACCTCTGGGCTTTGAGGCCCAACTCACCTAGTTCATCACACGTGCTCAAAGGAAACCTGAACAAAGTAGTCCTATTGAATTTACATTTTCAGTTAGTCTTATTCTTTGGATTTTTTCTGTTAAAAGGTGGATTAACACTTATTTATGCAGTTTCCCCAGGGGAAGAACAAGCCAGGGTCTCCCGAGATTCATGCCATGTTGGAATTCAGGGTTCTGGGAAACCAATAAACCAGCCTACTTCCCTAGTAAGCAGCCTTGGCTCGGGCAAGTGGCAGCTGCCCCAGCAGGAGAACCAGCCAGCATTTCCTGAGATCCACGCCATGTTGGAATTCAAGGTGCTGGAAACCAAGAAGCCAGCTCAACTCCCTGGTAAGAAGCTGTGAGCCTACCAGCACATGGGCTGAAAATCAAACATCCCACCACCCCATTAGCAAATGAGAGCCAGAGGTCTGAGCATGTCTTGGGAGGTTGACCGTGTGCAATGTAGCAAATAGGGAGATTTCCTTCTACCATCTCTTTGAAGGCAAACATTATTATCACTGTTTTGCTTTGTTCTGATTAATTATATTGCTCTATTCAATATTCTGTTTTGGTAAGTTCTATAATGTTCTGTATTTGGTTTGATTTTGCTATACTTAATTGAAAGAACAACTATTGTAAAGATAATGAGATATACTATGGTACCTATTACTGTTATCCCAGTAACCTGTTGTGTTCGCTGCACTGTCTCAACTGACTTTGTCCTGTCTTGTTCTGTTGTATTTCACTACCTTCAAAATAATAAAAAAATTTTTAAAACACACATTTATTTAAGCATCAAATTTACATACAGAGATACTTTTTTGTGTTCAATGAAATCACTTTATGAAGTATTTTTTTAATTATTGTAACACTACTTTGTTTATATATTAGAGAATTAAATGAATAAAAAAGAATTACAACAGCAGACAATTAAATTATATGGTTAACTGTAATTTTTAATTCAGAATTTCACATATTCATTTCTACATGCATAATTTAAACAAAAGCTACACTGTCCATTAGTGTTTTTTGCCTTATAAACATATTGTGACTTTCATGTTAATAAATATGAATGTACTTCATCCTTTTAAAACTAAGTGAAGTCTGACTTCAGAAAATATAGGTGGAAATTATGGAATGGCAATGCACTGATAATGCACCATTAGTTTCTACTTGACACCAAGTGTCTAAAATTTGTATGTATGACCAAATAAATGGCTGAGAAAGGCAAAGCCATTTCCAAAGGAGAATAATGGTGAATGTTATAAAATATAAGGGCTTTGGTAATTGAGCTGTGGTAACTGTGATAGTGAAAAGTGCTATAGCACCAGGAGAGATGAACTTACCAATGAATAAAGTAAGAAGCTTGTAAGTACATAACTCTTGCATACACACAGATGCACAGGTGCACGCGCGCGCACACACACACACACACACACAGGCACAATATAAAATAAGTAGTGGAGAAAGTGTTGCTTTAGGCCATCTCTACAAGAAAATGTGACACTAGACTCTTGCCTTACACCATGAAAAAAAATGCCACCACAAGGATCACCTGAGTAATAAAACTGAGATATCCAAGGTGATAATCAAACTAGCCAAATTAGGTTATTTAAATTTGAACTTAAATTAATTTAAATTGCATTTTAAAATTCAGCTACTCAGTCACATTATTCATATTCCTGTTCTCAACATCAGCATGTAGTTCGTGGTCACTTTATTAGAGTTATCAGAATACTTCCACCAATACAGAAAAATCTACTGAACAGTGTGCTCAGAGACATTCAGGATAGCATCATTTTGAGCTTAGGCTTGGGAAGCCTGTACTAAATTAAGAAACAATAAACTCAATAAACAATGAACAATGACAAACAATAAACAATGACAAACAAAAAGAACAATTGAAATAACTGATAAGTTCATCTATTAAAATTCAGAACCATTTATTGACATTATATAGAAAAGTCTTAATTGCAAAGAAGATATTTCTAATGTATATGTATGTATACATACATAAAACATACAAGATATTCAAAGAACTCATAAAATAGGAACATAACCATATGAAAATGGACAAAGGATTTATCAGCTATTTCATTCTATCTGATGACAGAAATCATAACTAAGTCTTATTTTACCAATATATGGTGTGACCAAAATGTTTGACAAATGTGTATGCTCTATTTTAAATGACGAAGAGTAAGGAAAGGGACAGACAACAGCCTACTTTTTCGAGCTGGAAAAAAGATGACAGTGGCTCACACAGTAGCCCAGCAACACAGAAGGAGGTTGATAATGATGTTTGAACATGTAATTAGATAGATGCTTCTAATGTCAGTTTATAATTCATTAAAAGATAGTTTTCTACCTCACTTAACAATTTATCTTTTCCTTTCTTGAGCACATAGTAAAGTACGTGGGAGGCACATAGTACTTTTATACCATCAAAGCTTGGTATGTTTGGCTGGTGAAATGGAAAAACTAGAGTTAAAAACAGATGAGGAAATACTGCAAATATAACTAAAATACATAATTTTCTAAAACAAAAACAAATTTCCATCACTGACTTAATACAAATAAACATTAAACCACCCATTTCCCAACTCCTCCTCCAACATATACACACACTCACAAAAATGAAGACAGGATTAGAAAAATACTTTCCTAGATTTCATACAGAAAAAAGTACTCATGTTTTAATCAAACTTAAATTTTAAAAACACGTATGTTTCTTAAAAACTGAATCAAAATAATACACTACATCATCTAAACTGTTCACTCATCAAGATCACTGTAATCTAAAAATTAACAGTAAAGTGAGCAATAATGTTGATACAAAAAGAAAATTATTAGATGCATGCAACAGTGCAAATGCTAAGAGTATGGTTCAAATGTTAAAATGTGGAGTAAGTCTAGAGCATCTACTCTCCCCACACAAAGGGGTCATTTAATGTGTTAGTGCCCAGGTTCTTTTACTGAGAAAAAAAGAAAAGGGAACAGAAGTAAGTATAGTCTCTATTTTACGTGTTTCAGTTAGACAAGATACACGCACAGTTTTTAAAACCATGCCTGGGAGTGTTGCCACTTAAGAAATGTAAGTCATTATTAGAATTGGTGGGTTTTGTGCACATGCTCTACTCTCCTCCCTAATCAGAAGCTTCTTCCCTTTACACGAGTATCAACATAGCCACTGCTATGTTAGAACACTTCCAACTTCAGGGACCACTTCTGATTTACTCAGTAAGCATGGACAGAATGTACAGATGGTTGCTTTCAACGGATTTGGAGAGAAACAGAATCTCTTATAATTTGCTATCAAGAAAGCAGACACCAACTCCCTGGTACAAATGTTTCTAATTTATAGATTAATAAAAATATAACACAAAACAGTTCACTGGCACTTTTGTTCTCAAGCTAATACTACAACTTTTTGAATAAATGAAACTGACTAAGAAGAAATGGGCTGCTTATAAGATGATGGGTTCTCTGTCCATGAAAACATTTTAATTGAAGCTATATAATCACTTTTCACAGATTCAACAGGCTTAACTCACTATACAAAAAAATGAGCTAAACAAATTATTTTGTCTTGGGTCATACAATTCAATTGAATGTAGAGAAATTGTGTAACATAAACCACAACTCTTGCAGTCTTTAATGCAAATCTAGAATTCAATTATGCTTTTGTTTGAATCTGAAAAGGAAAAGTCTATGACTTTTATTTTGAATTAGGCCAAGGCTAAATGTTCACTGGAGTAGTGTTTGGTAAAATCTTCATGTTAAAGAGAGTCACTCTAAAATTTTCAATTCCCTTTCTAGATGTATCTAATATGTACAGTTCTTAGAGTAGTGAGGAAAAAAAATGGGTCCATGGCATTTTCTTTATAATCACATGCTGCATATGGGAAGATTCGGTAATGGAAAAATCACAGAATTTTATCAGCATAAAACTCTACACTGAAAATGAAGCCAATTTCCCAGTAAAACATCATCTCTATTACCGAATACTAACTTAAATGTACAAATTCACTGCAAATAGGTGATTTCCACAATATCAGAGAGCATGAAGTGATTTTCAAGCAAAAAGATGCAAATGATGAGGTTAGTGACCCCATGTCTTTTGGGAAGTTCTTGATCTTAATATCCACATGTCATTTACTACTAGAACAACTGTTAAACAGGGACAATAACTTACCTTAAGAATGTGGGTAACGAACAATTATGACAACTGTTTTTACCTGAAAGGGCACATTCTACCTTAAAATAACCAGTTTTGCATAATCTTTATCTTTAGTATCTTGGTGGATGAAAGAGACTACAGTAGGAAAATTTCAATGTGATGTCTCTCTATATTGGAAAACTTAGTTGAAATTAGGAAATGTGCTCTTGTGATTCTGAATACAGGTGACTTTTACTAATCTTTTCTATCCTATTATTTAATATAGTGTTTTAATATCAGAGGACTCATTCATGCTAGAAAGAATGAAGTGAGATTATATAGAACATAACTGGAACAAAAGTATTAAGTAGCCACATTTTCAAATATATAATAACATAGCAATGTATGTTAGCTACATGGTTTAATAGATGTTCACATGCCTTCTATATAAAAGAAAGCTTTAGAATATGGTGAGAAAAACTATTTCAGTATAATATGTTATATCGCAGATAAACATAAAAATGCTCTTGATAAATAAGCAATACTGCTGTGTAGCAAAACTAAAATACTATACATATAAAAGGAAATAATTTGGGTTACAAATGTCAGAGAATGGTTTCAATTTTTTTTTGTAACATTCTACAATATACACTAAAATTCAGGTTCTTTTGAAGCAAAAATCTTCAGAATTACACAAAACTGGGGCAATAGTTAACTATAATAATAAGGCTGACATTTCAAACGTTTTATTAGCAAAGGGTTTCAAACTTTTAGGGTTTTACCTCTATATATGTGGCAATCCAAAGAAACAAGGGAAACTTAAGATGTCAATAAAATGTTTCATCTAATGACTAAAATCCAAAGTTTGGGATGATACAGTGATTATATCAATAATAAACAGCATGAACCACGGCAATTTCACACAGCAAGTGTTTAGTCCCTAAGGATGAAACTGGAGTTAAGCTATTTTGTTTATTATGCCAGACCCCAGGCCTTAACAATTCTCACTTCAATAATTCCACTTACCAGTACTCTTTGTTGTATCAATATTAAAATTTTAATAAACCCCATGATCTTTATGTTTACCACTTTATTATGAAAACAGGGATAACAGCTATGTAGATCTCGTACCTACCCTAAACCAAGTAGCATCTTACTAGTGTATTGATGGATAACAGTGTACATATCACTTACAAGAATTTGCCTCTATAAATCTTACAAATGTGGGTTAATTTAACTAACATGAAAACATGACTGAACATTTGCAGAATTCACCAATAATACTGTCAGACTGATTTTTTTAGTTTCTGTTTAATGGAGTAAAAGGCCTAACACTAATGTTAAGAAAAAGAAATAATCTTGTCCTCACACAACAACACTGACTTAAAATATTATTCATCTTATGTGGTGTAGTGGTAGTCTCCAATCAACAGATGCATTTATGACACAACATATGACATTGAAACCTTACTAAATGTTGCTTATCTTAAATTATTCAGAGAAAATATGGTTTTTAACTGGGCAACGGGGCTAGAAAATATGCTATTAGTATAATAGAGAAATGAATTCCAGCTACCTTTTAAATAATGCATTTAGAGAAGTCTGGAAATAAATTACATATGCCATACCTTTCATCATATCACGTGTTTTCTCTAAAAATGCTGAGATTTCTTTAATCTCCAAAATTATACTCTCCAAAATAAAAGTGACCCAGTTCTCCTTCCTCATTCTCTTAAACAGTCTTTATTTTCAGTCTCACAAACAGCTGACTTGAGACAACTGAATAACTGAGAAATTGAATTACCAGCAAAGCCTTAAAGATCATGAATTATTTGTGCACAGCTACAGGCAAATAAAATAACTTAAAATGCAACCCATAATTTTGTGCAATTGTGAAAAAATCTCATCTTTCAGTGAAAAACAGAATGCCATTTAAAATTGAAATAAATTCAAGAAAAAATTTAAAGACGGCAAATATAAATTCAGACACTTTTAGCAGCTCATCTCAATCATGTGACAAATGATTTTTGGCATTCTTGTTGTGTTGTTTTCTCAAAGTAAATTATAATGCTTTGGTCAGAGGCAAGAAAATTTCCACAAAATGATGTTATTTAGGTACTATCAGGGTACTTTCATAATCAGTAAACACTTTAAAAAATGCCTCCAATTCTTTAGGTCTATGCCAAGTAATATGGTGTACAATGAAATGCTTACTTTATTTATACCTAAAGGTTACAAGCCCAGGGTGCTAAAGCAACATGCAAGTTACTTTAGGTACCATGCTGCGGCTTGCCCTTTATGCTTTTCTTTCTCACTCTGGCTTCTGTGAGCTGTTACATTCCCATGACTCTTTATTTGTAGGTCCCCTTCCAGCAGAATTGAAGGGCATTTCAGAGCACAGTCATCAGGTCTTGGCCAGAGTTAATGCCAAGATCCAGCAGAGTTAGTCATGGAACAGGAACAAGGTCAGGATGCAAAGTGAGGCAACAAACAGGTTCCAACAGGCTCCCTTTTGGAGGCTCTGTCAGGCACTGACAGGGATAAACTCTCTTATCTAATGAAGGGTCAAGTTAAGAAATCATTGCCAGGTACATAAGCATCTTTATGGTAATCAGGATGCCGCTGCAACCACAGATCAGGTACAGATTACTGGCTTAATAACAATGTCAACCATGATCCTCTAAGAGCATGAGTAGTCACCAAGTGAAGATTGCCTTGTAACTGCTGGTGTTATTACTGGAACAAATGTGTGACCGTATCATGTGCTGGTTTCCTAGTGGAAGCAAAGTCAGCATCTGAACTTTTGCCAATCTTCAAGTCTCCACATACTTGGTTTCAATACTATCAAGAAAAGCTTCTTGCAAGAGACTTAAAGATAAAACAAAAGAAAAAGGTCAATATCAAATGAAGAAGAAAGTTTCTACTAGTGAACATTGTCTTATTTAAAATTATACTAAAAAAATGTGAAATTACATCATTCCATGTTTTTATTTTTGGATTTCTAGGAATTTGACAGATTTTCCAGGGATTTAAAAGGTAATGGCTGTCATCTCAGACTGACTGTGTTTTTATAATAAAATACAAGAGACTAGGTAACTTGTGAAGGACAGACATGTATTTCTCGTAGTCTGAAAGCTGGGAAGTGTGAGATCAAGGTGCTGGCAGGCTGAGAGTCCCGATGGGGTCATGTCACTCTTTCCAAAATAGTTCCTTGTCTGAGTCTTTGGAGGAGAGGAATGCTGTGTCCTCATTTGGCAGTAGAACAAGAACAAGAAACGCTCCATGAGACCTTAATTCAATTCACAAAGGAGGAACCTTTATAGCACAATCACCTCCTAAAGGCTCTGGTCTACTCCTTAACACTATCACACTGACTATTAAGTTTCCACTTTAGGAACTTTGGAGAGGACACATTCATCACTGCAGCCGTATAAGCAAAGAACACATGATCTTTCAAAATAATAGTGTGTGTGCTGGGGATTTAGTTCAGTGGCATAAGTGCTTGCTTGTCAAACACGAGATCATGAGTTCAATCCCCGGTACCGAAAAAAAAAAAAAGTTGACCTCAAAATAAGAGTGTGATTCCATAACAAAATCATGGAATATCAGTCGTCATCTTATATTACTATTCTAATACCTTTTTTTTTTAAAAGTTTTTGCCTACACCTACGTCTTCAAGATTTTTTTTTTTTGGGGGGGTACCGGGGATCGAACTCACAACCTTGTGCTTGCCAGGCAGGCACTTAAGCCACTGAGCTAAATCCCCAGCCCCAATTCTTCCTTCAAATCACTTCCATGAAATCATTAACTACTGACTGGATTTTCAGGAGCTAAAGCATTTCACATAAAAGTATTCTGA
This sequence comes from Dolichotis patagonum, assembly GCA_004027295.1. Taxonomy (NCBI): domain Eukaryota; kingdom Metazoa; phylum Chordata; class Mammalia; order Rodentia; family Caviidae; genus Dolichotis; species Dolichotis patagonum. The sequence continues at coordinate 50,205 of PVJX010001997.1, forward strand.
CCCCCAGAAACTTTCTGGGAACATGTGTTACTCCAAGGTCCCTACATACCTTCTATTTGTATATATTTGTTCAACTCAGGAAGAGACACAGACTGTTTTTTTTTTTTTGTTTTTTTTTGTTTGTTTGTTTGTTTGTTTTTGGTACCGGGGATTGAACTCATGACCTCGCGCTTGCCAGGCAGGCACTTAAGCCACTGAGCTAAATCCCCAGCCCGGAGACACAGACTGTTGGTCATAATTCTAGCAGGGTGTCGACTTATATCTCTAGTTCAATTGTTACAGAAGAAGCTTTATTCACCCCAAAATATCTGATTTACATAATTTCTCTTGTTTGAATTATTGGTTTTAAGACTATTGGGTTTTGTAAACTACAGTTTAAATAGACAGACTGTCTAAAAAATAGAGAATCTATGTTCTTGATCAGTCTATAAAAGTATTCAATTAACAATGAAAGGTTTCCTGTTTTCTTCAATTCTCTCCTAGAAAATGCTATTTAGTAGGTGGCTGTATCTTGTACATAAGTTACTCAACTTCTTTGACTTGATACATTTTTGGAATCAAGAACAATATATTTAAATTGTAATGAATGATTCAGATTCTCTTGTCAACTGTATATAAAAATCATTTCACAATGTAAGAGTATTAGACACCATAATATAGATTGAATGTTTATGTCCTTGCAAAATCCATACATTGATGTCTAACCCCAAACACATGACATTAATCCAGTAGGCTGCTCAGAAGATAAGTAGGTCATGAGAAGGAACCCCTCATGGATCATCCCTTATAAAGAGACCCCCTGAACACTTCTCTGCTAATTCTACCTTGAGAGACCACAGCAAGAAGACAGCTGTCTATGAAACATGAAGTGGGTTCCAACCAGACAGCAAACTTGCAACACATTAATCCTGGGCTTCCCAGCCTCTAGAGCTGTGAGAAATAAATTTCTTTTATTTATTTCACTCAATCCAATGTATTTTGTTATAGCAGCCTGAGTTCAGAAAAACTGTGATAAAGCCTACTGTTGTTCAACTTAATAGCCTCACTTTTAGAAACATTTGTTATCTCAATTACATTTTTGAAACCACATTATGATAGAAACATGTTTAAATACGTATATGAAAATTTCATTACAGTACTGTCTCTGAAGTTCTTATTACAGGCTAGAGTTAAGAGCTAAACTGTTGACAATGAAAGATTTTCTCAGTCCCTTTGAAAAGTGTTTAATGGACTCTTACATCAACTCTGAAATCATAATGAAACTCTGGCATTTTAATGAAACAATTTTGCTTAAAAAAGTTTTAGATATAATTTTTTTATTAAGGTGGATGATATGCATTTACTCTAAAAGTACTTCAAAAGGCTTATGTATTCAGAAGTAAGACTTTTGGAAGGTAATTAGGTCATGAAAGATCTAATTTTGTCAACGGATTAATAATCCATGAACAAATTCATAATTTGATGGTATTATTGGAAAGTGATGGAAATTTCAGAAGTTTGGCCTAGTTGAAGTGAGTGGTTCCTAGATGTGGGCATGGGCACAATGTTCTGGCCCTGGTTCTCTCGCTCAGTCTTCTTCCAGTCCCCGAGGTGAGCCACTTCGTACTGCCATGCCCTTCTGCCATGGTGCACTACCTCACCACCACAGGCCCAGAACTAACAGAGCCAGCCCAAACATGGACTGAAATCTCTGGAATTGTGAGCCAAAATAAGCATTTCCTCTTTCAAATTAATTTTATAATTCTGTCCCAGTGATGGACACCATATAAATAGAGCTGCATGTGTTTGTTCGATAAACAAATACTCTGAGACGTAACATGAAATTTAAATTCCAATTATTTAAACACAGCCTTAATTCAATAGTTATCAATGTCTAATTGACCTCGTGGTACTGCCGTCAGTCCTAACATACAGTTTACAGAGTTAATATTGTTGAAAGAAGGATCTTGAATGTGGAAAAGTGACAATGTTTTTCCTACTCTTTCATTTTTTTGTTTCTTAATGAAGCTTTTCAAGTGCATTTTGAAATTTAAAAATGTTTTATTTCTAAATGTGCACATTTAAAAGGACATATCCTAAATCTTTGTACTATCCCTACAATTTTTCTCTTCTATACAATGTGTATGCAAAAAGGGAGATTTGGGGTCTACAGGGGAAGACAATATAGAATATAGGGGAAAGTGAGAATTAAGAAACAGAGTCTCACTATCTAACTCACCTTACCCATCCTGCACTACATTTCCATCAGAAATTGGTGATAACAAGTTGGGTGTGGTGGCCCACACTTACAATTCCAGGACTCAAGAGGCTGAGGCAGAAGGATTGCTGTGAGTTTGAGGTCAGCCTGGGCTACACATTGAGTTTAAGACCTCTGATAAATGTAGTGAGACATCAAAAAAAAAAAAATGATAGTAATACTCAGGTTTAGGTTTATTGATGATGTGAAATGAGTTTCAGGGTTAGGTGAGTCAGTGCCTGCAAAAACCTCTATAATTAATTCTAAATTTGGTACACAACTAGCACCAAAATTTTATTTCCCCTTTTCCAATTAAAAGAATCTGAATATATTTGAATATATAAATCCTTTTAAAAATCCTTCCAACACTATGAGAATACCAAAAAATTATATATATGTTTGGATTTTATGGACTACAAGTCATTATCTGAATGTATAGCTGTGAAGACATTAAATATTATTGCTTCAAGATAAGAGCTAATTAAGATTAATAAAATATGAAATAATTTAAAATAGCTTGTAAACCAAAAATGTTGAGTGGAACATGCACTCTTAAATGAAAATTATAGACCAAATATGCATAATAATTTTGATCATACTTAAGTATTCTAAGCAAGAGTCACAATTAAATTTCTATTGGTAATGAGTTTTTAAAATGTGTCTTCTCTTATTGGGGGAACTTTTGAAAAGAACAGATAATACGCCAGGTTTCCTACCAAGATAGAGTAACAAATCTGCTACTAATGAAACTAAAATAAAAGCCAATAAAAAATTCACACAATTCCTCACTGAAGCATTTTTATTAAGTTAATAGTACATACTAGTTAATAATAAAAAAGAAATAATTTCTATGTGAGCTTTAAATTTGTTACCTATAAATCTTACAGCACCAGGACATTACTATGTGTAATTAATGTTCTCCCTAAGGCACAGTGGCCAGGTTATTCTCTACAGAGATACTAATATGGCCCAAAGGGAATAATACACTGATATATTTTTATGCTCCCTGTGGCTTCCTTTGATTCATTCACTTTTTCCTATTTCATTATTTTGTCATATCCATTAATGAGCTGAAAAGACTTTTGTAGTATCTGCCTCCTTAAATTCAGGGGGAAAAAAGCAGGTGCAGTGCTTCTATCATTTACAGTCTCACTTTCCGAAGTGATCCAAGGTCAATCAAGGTCTGTATGTATACATAGAAAATTCCAGAACTAAGCAATTCTTAAGTTCTAAATTGTATGCCATTCTGTATACGGTGAAGAATTCTCACACTTTCCTCCTCCAACCCACTCAAGAAAAAGAATAACCTCTTTGTCCAAGCTATCTATGCAAATGATACCTGCCCACTTAGTTGTCCCTCTACCTATAAAATCAACTATGGTAGTATTGTAATACTTGTATTCAGATAACCCTTATTTTACTTAGTAACAAGTCCAGCATGCAAAGGTAGTGATGCAGGTAATTTCAATGAACCAAAAAAAAAAAAAAAAAAGCTGAAAAGTGCTTCTTTTAAGTGAAAAAGCAATGTTCATAGATATGCATGTGTAGAGGAAAAAGTATATCACTACTATCCCCTCATTCTGAGACATTCCCTGATAAGTGGAGACTACTGCTATCAGCTATCCCTTATTCTTTCATGGCCCTCTGAAAGCAATCTTTGCTTTATGAAAATACATTCAAGTACTTTTTTGCTACATCACAGACCCTATGCAACAGATAAGCAGGACCCGTGACTATTAGGTAGAGACACTAGAAAAAGGAAAAAAAAGAGATTACACATAACTGACCATGAAGAGGCCAAGTACAGAGACAAGAGTTAGGAAAGCAAAAGAGACACAGAAAGTTGCGGTTCTATTAAAAGCCACCATTTCAGTAAAACTTTATAGAAGCATTTGCCAATAAAAGCTGACATGACTTTTAAATATACCGCACAATGCTTTGAATAAAAAGTTAAGTCATGTCACATGGTACAAAAATTGGAATACTCACTTTTTTTAAATTTCAAAAAACATTTCTTAGCCTGGGTTTTAGCTCAGCGGCACAAGCATCTGCCAGCCAAGCGTGAAGTCATGAGTTTGATCCCTGGTACCCCCCCCAAAAAAATCATTTCTTGATAGTCTAGCTCCAAAGCCCATTAAATAGTATCTTATTACTAGTTTTATAATTTTATGCTAATTACTTGCTTCTATCTATTCCTCAGTTGTCTCTTCTATAAAATGAGAATAAAGAACATCTACCCTACCATGCTATTCTACTTTTAATGAGATAATTTACAAAAAGCTTTCAGCACAGAGCTGGTACCTAATTCTGTGTTCCATCGCTAGTATTTATTTCATTATAAATAGTGACTAGAAAACAAGTATTAGTGTTATGCCCATCATCCTGCAGTTTATAAAAGATTATATGAGAGAAAAAGGGTAGTATCTGCCCTCAACAGAAAATAATCAATTACACCTAATGAGTAAATATATGAGATCAGCGATCATCCATATGGGCTACACATTAGTACCATGAATCGCTCAGGAAAATAAAATTATACTAAACAGTTCACCAGTTGACTAAAATGAATCGTCAAGTTTAAAGGTCAGTGTTCCAGATACATACTTTAAAAAGCCCACTCAAAGATAAATGATTATAACACATAACACATATACAGTAATATGACTTTATAATTTAGCAATTTTTATTTATCCACATCTACTTCTGATTTTGAATTCAGTGGCACATACAATGACCATCTTTTCTCTTCAACTAACCAAAGTATATACAAATCTTATTCCCAAACTAATTCCACTTCTTTCATTAAAGTTTTTGATTCTTCCACACAGAATATTTGTCTCCTGAAATCCTAGTGCAGGGGTCAATAAACATCTTTCTCTAAATTGTCACACAGTAAATATTTTAGGCTTTGCTGGCTAAATCACAACTATTCAACACTTCCCTGAAGTGGGAAAGTACTTATTTTAAATAAATAAACACACAAACAAACAACAGGCTGGATTTGACCCAAATGGTATGCCTAGCATACTATACAAGTCTCTTCTTTTAACCATTTAATCTACTCAAGATTGTATTCTTTATAATCCATAACCCTTTAATCCATAACACACATATTTCCGCAATGAGTGTTCCGTGAGGAAGTGCAGGAGAAATGTCTTACATGTATTTTTCTAGGTCTCTTTGCAGAGTATTTCATATTTCCATTGACTTAAGATATCTGAGCATAATCTAATTACCATCAGCATTTTACCCGCATTGAAACATCTGCTGAAGCATTGACTCCTGGGATTCTCTAATGGGCAGCTCATCCTGCTGAGTCTTTATTTTTCCTATCTGCAAATGGATAAAGTCTATCTTACATGATAATAATGAGAGTTATTTATAAAAAGGCATACACATAGGAGGTACTTAAATAGCATCAATAAATATGCTGGTATATGTTTTGTGTTAAATGTGAATAAATATCTCTCAAGTCATGATGAATGTCTTTTTCTTTATGGTAATTTCTAGATATACTTATGTGCACCATTATATCTAAGTGAAACTAAGGAATTCCTATCCCCAAATTCCCCTGAGATATACTTTCAGTTGAACTATTCATTCTGAACTTAAATTAAAAAATTCAGCATTTAAATGTCTTCTGCAACATGTTGATCTGTGCTTGAGTTTTCATTTGTATGATCCAGAAAACAAAATTTTTGCATATTAGAAAGATGCACATTATTGTAAAGTCAATGTATAGCTTCTAATCTTCTTACTTGGCTCAGGCTGTAAACTGCACTATAATAAATACTTGTGCACAGTCCACAACTTCTCAGAAATAAGGACACTAAAAATATACCAAAAAAAAGAAAGATAAAAATAAAATGAAACAAATTACTATTATCATTATTTGGTTATCAGCAGTATTTATTTACTCTCCAACAACAAACCATGAAATTGGCTTTACTGTTTTCAGAATGAGAAACTTGATTCTGAAAGTCAACATACTGATTTTAATCAAACATCTTAGAAATAGCTAAATCAAAAATTCCCATGGCAGTCTATCCTATCTACCTCCAAAGACTATGGTCTAACCTGCAAGACAGAAATGATGGGGAAAAAAAGAAAGACAGTAAAGACAAAAGTATAAAGTAAAACAGACTACAGAAAGATGACATAGAAAGTCTATAAAAAGTTTGCTCAAGGACATAAATTACTTACTGCTTTAAGGATGCATCTGATTATTTGTGTAACTGAAGACTAAAACATATTTGCCTGTTTTTTTTTCATAGCCACTTTAACATCTAAAACAGTAACCAGAACAACAGATGAATACCTGAGTGTTAAGGTACTGCAATCTCTGGATTTATGTTTGTCACTGGCTTTCTTCAAAATATCCCACTATTTAACCTATGTACATTCATGAGAATTCTCCCAGAGCCTACTCTGTTCATACCCACGGTCTAGGACTCCCATGAAAGTCCTGCCACTCCATACACATTTCTACCCTACAACATGAAACCAAAGGAAAGGAAAGGCTTACTGTTCTTTAGTCTATAATGGTTCTCCAGTCCATCACCACCACTCAAGTAGTCAATGTTTCCACTAAGCTTCCTAGCTTGGCTCTAAATATACTTCCTCCAGGTAGAAAGGAAGGTTTGTCATTCCTGTTGATGGCGTGTTTTAACAAAATCATATTATACTTGGCTAGTTTCATTTTAAAATATTTCTCAAATTTATTTTCTCTAGAATGTCTTCAAATGCTTTATAGCAATGAATATTTGAAAATATTAATAGTGAAAGTGGTATTGTGGTTAACAAATTAAAATCCAGATTCCTGCACTGACAAAATATTTCACCCAGTGCTCTGATCCTCTGATCTATACAATTAGGGTAATAAGCATGCTTTCTGATAAATGTAAAATATTACATTAAAATATATAAAATATTAAAATGATGCCTGTTGTGCAGAAAGTCCAATAAAAGCAAACTAGTTTTACTCAACAATTTAACTCTTTAATTATATATAATAGCCACTTTTTTGGTGCAGTAGATCTAAACTCACTTATGATACACACACATGATGGTATGTTTCTTGTTTTAATTATGAATTAATTAATCTAAAAAAACAGTAATTTTATTGACTGGCTGATCTCCAACTGTAATCCAATTTTAAAATGAATTTTCCTTCATCATTTTCAGTGTGTCTTCATTTATTCATTCATTACAATGAAAGCCATAGAGAAAAACACTCAATCCTGAGATAAAGAGATTCTCCCAGAAGTGGACCTCTATGCATACCTTGATTTCCCCTCTTCTCACTTCACTTGAAGCGATTATAGGGACAGTCAGTTCTGTCATAAGCAACAACTCAATATTTATATTCATAAACAGCCACTGTTATCCTTAATGCATTCCACATAATTTGTGAACTTTCCTGAATTTAAACTCATCCAAAATTCAACAGGCCAGAAAAGGAGCTTAGCTAGGTCACATAAAGATGAGGTAGAAAAACCCAATATGTTGATAGAGAAAGCATAAGACATGTTAGCTGTTACTATATATGTACATGTTGTCATTCAACTGAAAAAAAGATTTATTTCAGGCCAAGAAAGTTTCTACCCTAGGGAGAACAAAGAGAATTTAGTCCTAGTTGGAACTGCTTTTAAAAGAACAGGCTATTTAAATTGTATATACTAAAAATAAACCATAAAGAGTGTTCATGGAAGACACTGAAGACTATATAGCAATAGTCTTTAAAAGTCAGAACATGTAGATTTTTTTCGAGTCTATCAAACTGCAAAAGGAGAAATGATTTTGGACATGTTATTTTCCCTGAAAACCAGAAATCTTTAGTATATTGGGAAGTTGAAAACCTATACAAAAGGAATAATAACAAAATGTATAAAATAAATATAATAAATCCAGTGTTGTAAAACTTCTATCATCTTTCAGGAGTTTAAGAGGAATTCTGAGTGTAGTATTTAAACTCAGCTTTGAGGGTGAAATTAAAGCTAAAAACTGATACAGTAGGAATTTCTATCATTTCAAGATGAACAAACAGCATGGCCAAAGAAATAGTGCAGGAAATACAGTGAGGATGAATGAATGAGGCAGAGATGACAGTTTGACATGAGTAACAAGATAGTAGGAGAATTACACATTACAGGGACTGAAATGTCAGTCCTCAGATCTACATAAGGGGAGTCACCAGTATTACTCATGTGTAGGCAATAAAGGTATGTTACAGTAAGACTATTCGACAATATGTATTCCAGGTGTGTGATAACCCGGAGGGAGAGTGATATCCAAAGCTAGACAAGAATAATACTGACACTAATAAAATCCTGGGAACAACAACAACAACAAAAAGCAAGACAAAAAAGAGAAACACAGAGGCTCAGTGGAGACTGCAGAGCATAAAGAAAGCTGTCCAGCTGAAATGTCTAGAGAGGCCAAGAACTTGAGGAAATATCAAGGCTGCAGACAATGACTTGGGAGTTATTCCCACTAAGGCAAACTGGAGGCTAAGCACAAATGAGCTTCACCAATCAACGGCACAAAGACAAAACAAAAATTGAAAACATGAATTGAAAAGGATATAAACCAAGAGCTGGGTGGAACTGCAAAGAGCAGCCAGAAAAGAAGAGAACAAGGGATATATGGAACTCAACCAAGGATTGAAGAAACATCAGATACCAACACTGCCAAGAGCTGTTGACAACTGAGAGCAAATGACTTTAGAAGTCACGGGGTCAATCAAAGTGAAATCCTAAAACTTTCAATTTTGTGAGCAAAACATTCATTCTCTCAAATTGTTTTCATGATAGATTTTTAAAGCCTTTGATAAAAAAAAGTGTATTTTATTTGAAGATACTCTGATCTCAAGGAAATTTACTTAAACATTCTCAATTTGGTCATAGTGTCTAACAGTTTTCAGTCACATCAGGTACTGTTCTACTCAGAGGTATATCAAAACAAAGGGGAGAATTCTTGGTTGTTACGAAGACTGAGGGGAAGCTACTGGCATATGAAGAACAGAGCGCACTGTTAAAGACTGAACGTGTTTCTTCCATATTTTGTATTTTGAAATCACAATCCTAAAGATAATAGCAGTAACAGGCAGGGCCTTTGGGAGGTAAGTGGGGGTGGATTCCTCAAGAATGATTACTGCCTTTACAAAAAAAAAAAAACCCTAGAGACTCCTCTTACCCTCTTTCTACTATGCGAGACACAAGGCAGAAGTCTGCACGCCAGAATTTGACCCTCAACCAAAACTCGAAATGCTGATAGCCTGATCTCAAATTTCTAGCTGCCAGAATTGTAAGAAATAAATTCCTGCTACCTATAAGACACCTATTTGGTGATAGTCTGTTATTGCTGCACGAACTAAAACCATCACAGACATTGAATGTCCTTTGATGAATGACACAGCAAACTATGCCACCAAAGGTGCCAAAAATGCCTCCTGTTGAGAAATACTGTCACATAAGTTTGCTCACTACAGAATAAACTTTTGGAATATTTGAGAAAAGCTGAAAGGACTTCTAAATTCCAGAACAATGGAAAATCAATTTTCAACAATTGTTTTGTCTTATTTAATTTCGTAAAAACTTGTCATATACGTGTCTTTTAGATTTATTATTTCGACCTTCCCTCCCAACTCCTTCCTTCTGTCTTTCTGCTTCCTGGATACCATCCTGTGAGCAAGCAGCTCTGCCTCTGCTGTCTCTCTGCCACACCCCCCTGCCGTGCAGCCAGTGACAACAGACTGAAACCATGAGCCAAAATAAACCTTTCCTTTAAGTCCTGTCAGTTACTGTGTCTCAATAATGAGAAAAATGACTTACCACACATACTAAATGTATTTAGCTGAAAGTTGTTTTGATGCCAAGTATTACCAAAAATAATCACTAGCTTCTATAACTGAATCACACAGACATTTTGTAGAACTACTCAGACTATACAAAACCTTCAACAAAAAAAATACTGACACCATCATCCTCTACATAGCACTCAAATATTTATGATTTTTCACAAACTTCTGTAGGACTGTAACAAATATTAACAAAATTTTGAAAGAGTTTTGGCATTATATCAGGAAAATTATTTCCAAAAATCAAGACTTCTATTAGACTACACAAAACCGTCAACAAAATAACTTTACACCACCATCCTCTAAATATTACTCCAATATTTTATATGATTTTTACAAACTTCTGTAGGATTGTGACAAATATTAATGAAATTTTGAAAGAGTTCTGGCATTATATTAGGAAAATTATTTCCAAAAATCAAGACTGCTTTTTGTATGTCAGAAATGTCTGGTGCACCCAAGCACATACAGTTGAACTCTAGCTGAACTAGTATTACAGTTCTGTTTGCTTAGCTGAACTAGTATTACAGTTAAGTTCTGTTTGCTTAACTTGTATATTTTCCATATTCTTGATTATTAGAACTCTCACATAAATGCAAACAGCCACCCCTCCTCCCACTTATTTACTTGTTTCCAAGTATGTGTAATAAATGCTATTTGTTTTGACAATGGTCAAATGAGGGTATTTTTTCATATTGTGATTATAAATTGCTTTCCCAAGTATGTAAGACTAGGCCTCTAGGTTCACTGTTAAATGGAACAAGTGAGAAAAGGAAGCTTTCTTTGCACATTTAATAAGAAGAGATTTTATTACTGAGAATTAAGTAAGTGTGTGGTTGTTTCTCAACATTGTCTTACTCATTTTGGTACAAACAGTTTTAAGAAACTCTGACAAACCAGAATGACCTCTCTGAGGGAGTCCACTTAGTGGTTTATTTTGCAATTCAACACCGTTATGTCATCCAGTATGAGACTTGGGATTCAAAGAGTTTCCAAATGTCCACTAAGAATTAGTCAGTGATTCTTATAATAACTGAAAAGCCTTATGACCAAATACGTAACACCAAACACCAGCTACCACCTATTGAGTTATTTCTATGCATGTGAAATGCAGACTGCTCTTTTATAGACACTGTCTCAATCTTTACAACCAATACATAAAACTGGCTATCATGGCTATTCTTTGCACAGATGAGAAACCACAATTTAAAGAGGTTGATTTACTCAACCAAATTAGTGAAGTGACACAGCCAAAATCATAACCTAGACAGACCTGATTTCAGAGCTCTTGTTTTCACCTGTGCCTTGTCCTGTCCCACTGACACACATCCATGGTGAGCTCAGGTATGTCAGATATGGTCTCTACTCTCAAGCACACATAACCTAGGAAGAGAGATAGCATTCTTACTCAAAATAATATAATTCAAGATCAAACAGTGTAACAATACTGAGATAAATTCAATTCAAGTTACAAGGCAGTTCAGATAAAAAGAAGTGTCTTTTTCTTTGAGATGTTTTAGGGACAGCCAGGGTAAAGACAGTAAGGGAGCATAATTTATAATTTTGGCATGTCATTCTATTTACCAGGAATGATTTATAACATTTAATGGCTAGTATCTTCTTTGGTGTTCAGCACAATCATACACCTCCACATTGCATAAGACAAATTCAACCAGTGCCTTAAGTGACATTTAATCCAGAGTCCCTGAATGATGTTTTGTTCCCCCTACTTCTCTTTTTCTTGTCTATGTTGAATAAAATTCTTATTGAAGTTTAGCATGTACAAGAATATTTTGCTAATTTGTCAGAGCAAAGTCAGAAACATCTAACTCATACAAATGAGTCTGACAGCCTACATGACTAGATGCAGCAGTCCCTTTAAGGAAGAAATTCTCACAAAAGCCTCAATTATCCTATCCTCTGGGCATAGTCCATGTGGCATTTCCTGCCAGATTCAGAGCAGAAGGTACCTTCTCTTATCACCTTCCCTTTCTTTCCATTTCTGCTCCCTCATTCTTTCTTTTTTCCATTCTTTCTATACTCAGTTGCTCACTATTACCACACTCCATACATTGCACTGAAAAGTACAACAGTCTTTGCACTTGATTAAATTTCCAAAAGGCTGAACTGCACAGTTGAAGCCGGACAGATTGCAGGGGTGCCGGACAGATTGCAGGGGTGCGTGCCTCAGCTCAGACACTTACTGTGGGTTGAATATAATTTATCCCACCAAAATTCTTGTTGAGACTCAGTCCATTGGAAAAAAAATGGTGTTGAGAGGCAGTGGGATCTTTAAGAGGTTTTGTGGAGTCTGCCTTTTTGACAAAAGCCTGTAAACCCAGCATTCTGAAAAACTGAGGGATGAGAATCGCAAGTTTAATTCCAGTCTGAGCAACACAGAGACTTATGGAACTTGTCCCAAAAAATAAATATGGCTGGGGATGTAATTCAGCGGGAAGACTGTTGGTTTAATACCCACACGGTAAAAAAAGAGAGACAGAAAAAAAACACAAAACAGGCATTGTGGTTCATGGGGGTATTGTCCTTGTGAGAGATTATCTCTATCCACAAGAACAAGATCACAAAGGACTGGGTCAGAACCTACCATAAGAGCAAATTTTTAAAAGCCAAGCCACCTCACTGATTGTCCTTTTTGTATGCACCCACTTCCCTTCTACTTCTCCATCACTGTGATGTCATCACAGCATCCTCAGCAGCCCATGCTGTTTGCCTTTCCTACCACTGGTACATTAAATGGAACTATTTTATCCATTATCCAGCCTCTGTTATAGTAACACAAAACAGACTAAGACACTAGTTATGTCAACACAGCAAGTCATATATCTGTGCCTAAATTCCTTTTCTACAAATTTGAATATGGAAAGACCTTCCACATACAATTTTTTATGTGTTACTAGAAAGAAAGAGTATAAGGTCTGCAATACAGGGAACATTCTGAATATGTTTAAGTTATTATACTCAGGATTTTAGTAATGAGTGAATCCATCTGTCCTAAGTATAGAAGAAAGTACAACTTACTATCTTCTCTCAAAAAATGGGAACCAAGTCACTGGTAAAGTTAATCCTCAGGGAAGGACTATCATCCCCTCGAAGCAAAGAGAATCTTCCATTATCAGCTCATACATGGTAACCTACCACAGACAAATGTATGGGGCTGAACACACAGGTTAGAGACTAGTGACACTTCTCAAATTTGCCTTTTGGCAGATCTTACAAAACCTTTTTTTTTTACACCTTCTAAACTCTCTTCAGGTTTTGGAGGTGGAAAGGGAGGGGGAGGGAAAGTGAGGGCAGGGAATGGCAAAGCAAAAAAAGACTGAAGAGCAAACAGGATACAAGAAAGATTAACCTGGGTGACTAGATGTGGATTTGTTGAGAACCACATTACAACCTTATTTATCTTGGTAACCCAAAAGGACGTCTGGAATGATAATGAGTTCAGGGACTCAAAAATAGCTAATCTATGTTCTAAGTACTTTCCACATGCTTCGTTCTCATAATGTTGCATCAGGGGATGCTACCACATTTTATTGATAAAAAATGAAGCCAAGATATTAAATAATTTACTAAATCTTACAAAAGTACACAAACAAATCTGATGCGTAGGCTTTCAGCCTCACTGAATCTATAGTTAATTCCCTTCTCCCTTATAAATATCTTTAAAAATGTTTGGCAGATGAATTAAAACAATTCTGGACACATATTTTTCTTTCAGTTCCATGATCCAGGAACATAATTCCACACAAGGACATTTCTTTAGGACACTCTGCCCTCTCTCCCTTTAAGAGAGTTCAAGGCCAAAATACAAGCCAGATGTTTTATGAAGCGCATGTCCGGAGATAAACTGATCATTTTTAGAACCTTGAAACCCACTGTTAAAAGTTTCAGATTCCATATCATTACATAAGGGAACAAGGTGGTATATTCCTACAAACTGCTAATGTATCTGCAAAAGGTAGTTTCAATTTTCTGAGTTTTATGCAAAATATTAACTTGCATATGGTTAAAATCTTCCAGAGAGGTAACTCAGCTGTTAGCTCTAAGATTGATTTCAATGTAATATGTTCCAGTGCAGAAAGTGGAGCTAGAATTATTTTTCCTGGGCTAACTGTGTCACTTTATCCAACTTTCAACTGCCCTCTGCAGACCCCACCCAAAGCTGGTTTTTCAGTCTCTCTGGCCTTCATGCATACTTAGTACTTGTGATTCTAATGACTAAGCACATTGCAGTTGACCTGTTAAAAGTTTGCAACCCAGTCCTGACTGGGTTTTACCCGAACCCTGGAGTGAAAACAAAAGGCATTTATGCCCACAACTTCTTACAAGTGCATCACTACATGCTATTTTTACCCCTCTGCTGTGTCTCTTTCGGACTCAAAGTGGGAGGAGGTCATGAAATACTAGCTTTCCTATCACCATCAGGCACGCTAAAAAATCAAAGAAACATTTATAGAGAAAATGTTTTTCATTTCCCCTACTGTTCGGATGTTTGTGTTTTCTATTTTAATTTCTCTGGAGTGAAAACAGAATTTCTTCCCCCTTCGCAAAGCGGTCTGCAGCGCTTTGGGCTCGGAAGTTGCGGGGAGAGGGATGCGCCAGGCAGCGCCACAGAGCGGAGGCTGCACGTGAGTTTCCCAGCCTCCTGCGCCACCTCTCCCGCCCGGGTGACACCAGCGTGGCGCAGCGGCACAGACAGCGCAGCGTCTTCCCGGGAGGCGCAGTCCGTACATCAGCCGCAGGCCTCGTCCGCATCCAACTCGCCACCCGCCTGCACCTCCATCCTACTTCCCGGACGGAAACCGAAGACCACCCCTAATACTGCAACCCTTCTTCGCAGCATCGCCGGGCTCCAACGCTGCTCTAATGAAGAAGCCGCTCCCTACACGCGGGCTCACCACCCCAGCCTCCACCTCCTGCAGCCAAGACACCACCCCAGGGTGCTGGGGTCCCCGGGGCGGGATGCTGGGGAGACGCGCCCAGGGACGCGCCTAGCTGGACCCAGCCCCACAGCCCTGCGTGGCCAAGGAAGGAGGACAGCAGAGCGCGGGCAGGGACCGAGGGCGCCGAGTCCCGCAGGCCCAGCGCCCCGACGTGCGCCCGGCCGGCCCGCGGGGCTCTCCGCGTCCGGGGTGGGGTTTTGCTTGTGTCTGGCTCCGGGGCGGGCGGACTGCGTCGGCGCGCCCGTCACCGCCGGCCAGTGTTCGTCCGCCGCGGGCGGCCCGGGTCGCAGACGGACGCTGGCTCGCCCTCCACGCCGCCGCCCGCGCCTCCGCGTCCCCCCCTGCCGCCGGCGCGCCAACTTTACCTGGTGTGAGGCGCGCGGTGGGCGCCGCAGCTGCCCGTGCCCCCGCCCAGCGACAGCCGGTCCGCCGCGCCGTCAGCGGGTGAATGGAATTATTTATTTATTTATGTCCCCTGACGTGTCCTCGTCCGTCGCAGCCAGAGGAGGCGGGGGAGGCGGCGGGGAGGGGCGGCCGGAGCCGTTGAGGGCGCACAGGCGCGCGCCCGGCGGGGCTGCGGGCGGGGGAGGTGGGAGCCGGGGACGCGGGCGGCGGCGGCGCGGCGGGGACTGAGCATGCTCCGTGGCGGCTTCCCAGCGCCCCGGGCGCTCGGCTCCGCTTAGGATTTTGGTTTTGACCTAGAGGGATCGTTGTTCCAGAGCGGTCGCGACGGGCTCTTCGGGAAGCAGTTTGTCGCGCAACCTAGGAGGCAGGCGTGGAAACTGTTTTAGGTACCCACGGGGAATTGCGCAACCTGTGGAAACAGTGAGAGGACAGGCGCCTGACAGAAGGCAGAAAGTAGATCCTCTCTTCGAGCTCCCAGGAAAGGCTGAGCTGTTTGTTGTTTTCAGTTAGGGACTTTGTAGGGGTGCAGGTGAAGGGTGGAGGGAGGCAGTGCTGGTGATTAGTACCCACCAACCAAATACCTCCAAGGAGAGATAAAATTTACCCCATAAAAGGGGTGTAGAAAACAAATCGAAGATACTAGAGGGGTTGGGGAGGGAAGGTCACTCATAAATAATGCATTTCAGTTTTAACTTTCCAAATCTTCTGTTTTGAATTCTTCAAAACAGAAAGTAGTTATTTGACAGTGAATAGTGCTAGCTTGATGATAAGTTTTCCTTGATTGGTTAAAATATGCTTCTTGAGGAAGTTGGAATGAGGAAGGACTGGAACGGGCCATGTAGGCAACTCCAGAAACTAGGGTTTTTTTCTTTTTCTTTTTGTTTTCTTTTTCTTCTTTGACCTTTTATTCGTTTACTTTTTATGTCTTTATACATGCATATATTGTATACATACATATCTTGATGGTAACCATTCCTCCATTACCCTTTTTTATACTGCTCTCCTCTTCCTCTCATTTCCTCCCTCTGTCTAGTAAAATTAGATCTTTTAATATCATTAAATTGATATGATACTTCAGAGAAAAAAAAACTGCCCAGAATAATAAATGTAGGCTTTGGCTTGAGAACTTGTATCACAGTTTTCCTCCCTGACTTCATAATAATTGCATTGGATATGTTGTGTAATTATTCATATGGTGTAGATTTGGGGATAGGCATAGAAAGGTAAAGTTACTTTAATAAATTCACATTCCTACTTTGCTACAGCTGGTCTGTTGGGCATGAGCAAAATTTCAGTTTTTACAACTACAAAGTAGAAATAATATCAACTTTTTTATTTTCATAAGATTTAAGTACGATATGTGAAATTGAGATAATATGTGAAACAAGAGACTGGGTTAGGGCAAGGTGTTTGGACAAGTGGGCATGACTTGCCAATCATAGAGAACCAGAACCTATGCACAGGTTCCAAGCCCTGTGTGAGGGGCCAATCAGAAAGAGCTATCTTCAAAGCCTCTGGTCTGAAATCAGGTTTTTTATAGGATGGCCTAAACTTGACAGTAAACTGAAGAATTAGAGATACAAGTGACCCCTGCCACCGAGCTTCTCTCAGTGTATGTCTTTTCTGACTTTTAATAAATGTAAATCCTCACTACATTTTTTGTGTGTTTTGTCCAATTCTTTGTTCAGGACACCAAGAACTTGAATCTCTGCAGGCCCCCAAATCTAGTAACAGTTGGTGAATAATATGGTCATTAATAACTTAGAAAGATTCGACAGAGTTGACTTGAAAACTAAAACACTAAGGCAGAAGATTCTAGAACTTTAGACTTTTATATTAAAAAGACATAAATACACACTTGCGTAGCAACGAAACAACAACAAAATGCCTAGCACTGACTATAAACTATTTCAATTACAAAAAAGAATGATAAACTTGGAAAAGATACAATATAAACATTCATTTCAAGGTCATGTTCATAGATGTTTGCTATTGACATTTTTCCTGCTCATTGATCCCTTTCATTTCCTTTCAAAAGGAAGAAACATGTATTTCCTGAATTTTTACTCTGTTCCCATTTCCTTTTCTGACCTTTCTTTTTGGTTGATTTTAGAATCCTTTGTCCTTAGCCTATTTAACCTAGTGCCAAACACTCAAACATCACTACTCATAACAACATATCATAATGTCAGCAACTTTTCATTTTAAGTTTTGTTTTTTCAACAGTTTACCAGTTGTTGTAACAGTTTTGCTTTTTCCAATTTATGTACTTCCCTAGGCTTAGTACGTAGGGATTCAATCTAAATTGCCTTGTAGCTATAGCTAGGCATGCTATGTATTTATTTGATTGAATTAGAAAGGAATCTGAAAGGGGAATTAGGTAGTAATAAATCCAATCAGCTAATACTATGATTTATAGTTTAATATTGTTAGGAAATTGAGAGGAAGTACAGTTTAATGAAAATGTAAACCATATGATCAGAATTTGGAATGTGCTGGTAAGATTCTCCCATTGATTTCTGTATATAAAGTAAAATAACAATGAAAGAAACAAAGAATAATAATATGCTTAATATTCTAGCAACTCATTCCACAATTAAGAAAACTAGTGCATACATACATATCAATTAGTAAAGCCTTTAATGTTAGTATACCCACAATCTCATATTCTGGATTCTTTATTCCTCATATTCTCTTCCTTATTACTCATTCATGTTGTATCTTCTCATATTTTTCTCTTTTCTCATTTCCTACCCTTTGTTCATTATCAAAATTGTCTAGGCCATTTTTCCATTTCAGACCCAACAAATAAGCCAACAAGTTAGTGTCATTTCAAAGATTTCTGATTAATACATAAGAATGAATTCTAATTTCCTTTGTGCCATTCCCACAAAACATGACTTATTCTTCAACTTAGAGAATTTTCTACTTCTTCATTTGCCTATTTAAAAAGAAAACTGTCTCCCCATTCAATTAGACTCTTTGAAAGTAAACATGACACTTTATTTATATCTAGAATCTTCTAGCAACCAGTATAAATCCTACCAGTTAGAAAAGTAATCTGTGATTTTTGCCAAATAGAGAAAAGAGCAGATAGTATGATTTTCACAAACAAAAGATACTAAGGGTGCTCATATCCATGGTCCACAGAACCATATATTTCCTGGCCTCCTACATAGTGATATCAGAGCCTGTGACTAATTCTAACAGTAGGAGCAGAAGTGTCCTATAATACCTGAGTAACAGGAGTTAAGGTCCAGGGTGCCTAGTCCTTCTTCTCTGCCTGCTATAGTGGATTGTTTCCCATGAGGAGCTACAAAAAGAAGTCACTATGAGCTAAAGGCTACTTACTTTGTACTTATCTTCATGTGACCAAGTATACCTCTGAGAGTTTAGACTTTCTTTGTCATGAGGATATAGCCTCTGTTCTGTTCTGATCAATATGTGATATTATTTAATAAAGAGTTCAAATCATGCTGGCATAAACACTCAATGAAACAAACTTATGGCAGTGCTTTCATGTGTTTGTAAGTCAAGGCTAAAAATATATTGTCATGATCCCTAAAATTTATATAACAGCCTTTCACAGCACTCCTTTGTGAAACCAATATGAGTTTGTGTGCGCATAAACCACACACAATAGCCTAGGGATGAAGGACCGCGTGCCCCAGTATTACCCTCAACTGGAGTGAAAATAAACGTGCACCTGCCATCCAGAGACAGCACACTGTGACTGAGATTGCAGCTGACTAGCAGCTGTGAGCATGATTGCTGTGACCTGGTTTCACAGAGTGTGCAAAGTATGAAAGACATCTCTGCTTCTAGCGTTGTACTTTGAGTACATGTATATAGGTTACTTTGGAAAAGTCTTCTGTGAAAACCTTCTATAGAATTCTGGGGAATGTATGTCTAGCTCAATTTTATGAAGTATGAAAAAGGGAAATCAATTATACTGGACATTGCTTTATGTATGCCTTTCAATAATTATAAAAAAACACAAAGGAGTCTTTTGTCAAAACAAGTGATTTTGGGTGCACCAAAAGTCTCCCTGTGCACTATGCATTAAAATTTATCTGTTGATTTTTTGTAATTGTGTGCTTTATTTTTAAGAGAACAATAATTTATTGTTTTGGTGATTGAAACATCCATAGTTAGAATTTTCATTAATTTTTTATCTTTATTGGTACATGTTTGCAGTACATAATGATTATATTCTTTGTGGGGAGGTAGCACATGTACACAACACATCTCAATTCTTTTTTTTTAATCCTATCCTTCCCTGCCCTCCTCCCTCTACCTCTTGGTTCCCTTGGCTTTTTCAAACTTGTGGCTTCTTTTGTATGAGAAGCATAAATGTGAATATGTTTTATATATTATCCACAAACTAAGCTTATAGAGATGCTTTCATATCCATGTGATGATTTCAAAATCATAAAATTAGAGACTTGGATTAAAAGTTCTTTTCATATACTGCAAATTTTTCAGGGATTTGGTACACAAATGGTTTGTGACTACTTAGTAGTTCATGAGCAGTCCATTATGATTGAATATGGTATCAATAAACTTAAATTTTAGTGCTTTTTATGTGTACATCTTCTCTATAGAAAGCTCTTTAACTCCTCTGAGTCATATCTCAGTAATTAGTTTGACTTTATAAAATTCTGTGATACTTGCAAATATTTCAAGGGTGCAAAGATGCACAGAACATATTCCCAATAAATGAAAAATGTATGTTTCTTTTTCTATAGATGTACTTGCAAAATATGAGCAATAAACTTATTTACAAAGGAAGTTTATGTGTCATTTAAATATAACTTTAAGTGTACCTGCTTAGCTCTTAATTCTTGTGCAACTTTCCTTGTGCCCAGAATGTCCTTGAAGAGTTAGTCATTGTTTGCATTAACTTAATACCTTGTGAGTCACAAGACAGTTTCATAAAAAATACTTTCAACTGGATGCTTCATCCTAAGCTAAATTTCATGTGTGTGTTTTACTTCTTTGCACAAGGTTGAGAACAATTGTTATTCTCTTTTCCATTCAGGAACTGGTTTCCAGCTTTTCATCTGCCAGAAACTTTTATGCTGTTTTGTTACTTAATACAGATTAATTTCTAATGATTACTTAATTTTTCAGGGTGTCTGATGACTGTGATCTTAAATTGACACTTGTATTTTTTCTAAAATACAATCAGCATTAAATCTGTTATTTGCAATGTGTTTCAAATTCATTTTTGAGTGACTGTATACTTTAACATGGTGACGTAGACTAGAGTTTAGCTGTGTAAATTGTAGATTGATGCATATTAATTTTATTTGGTTTGTACTTGGTTTACTTCACTTGCCAGGTCTAGAGTTATGCAATCCAGTGATGATACTGGAATATGCATCTTTATTGAGTTTCATTCGTTCATTCAACTAACATAACTTTTAAAACAATAATTGTATTCAACACACCATAACTTTTCCATATATAATAGTGATTACCTTGAGCATAGTAGACACAATTTCTTTAATTTTTAGACTCATTTTGATGCCAGTGCTATAGTCATCAAATAATATTGTTTGTATATATGCACAGAGTATAAATATTGATACCCCCAAGTTTCTTAAATGATATTTATAAATTTTTTAGTCTAAACTGAAATAGACCATGCTATGAAATGAAACGTTATTGCTATGGTTTCCCAAAGTCCTGATTTCCACCCCGTAGTCCTGCTGCTGAGTGGGTCCTAGGAGCAGGTTTTAGGTTGGCGAGCATGTCATTGAAGAGGACTTTGGAACTCTATCCTTTCCTGTCTTTCTGTACACTTCTGGCCATGAATTGAGCAATTGTGCTGCACTGTGCATGCTCACCGCTGCCCTGACACAGCCCCAAAAGCAGCTTAACCAAATGACCATGAACCGAAACTCGAAAACTGTGAGTTTGTTTTTAAGCTTTAATAGTAACAAAAGCAGAACATCACAGCTATACAGAGACTTGGAAACATGTGTCAGAAAGACCTGCGGAGTTTGTTGAATAACCTTAAAAGAATACGCGAGAATTCAAAGAGAAATTGTGGCTTTTTTGGGGTCAATGTACCAACTTCATTTTATTTGAAATAAACTTTACTAAACTATAATTCACATGCACTAAAATATATGCATTTGAGGTTTGATGGATTTTTACAAATGCACATACCCATTTAAACTACTGTTTTAAATTTTAAAGTATTTCCATTATCCCACAAACCTCCCTTTTGGATGTTCCCTTAATCTTTCCCACAGAACACAAAAGCACTGATCTGGTTCTTATCATTAATATATTAATTGATTTTCTCCATTGTGGAGTTTTATGTGGATGCAAGGATGTAATATGTACTCTTTTGTATTAACCTTTTTTATTTCTGCATACATAAATATTTTTAATTAATAGATTAGTCCTTTTATTATTAAGTAGTGAGTATGAAAATAGTGTAAATTATCGATTCACAAGTTGATGGATAGTTGTGCTATTTTTTATTACTGACATATGCCTATTTAAATACAATATTTCTGGTTGCATGTGTTATCAAATTTGATTTTAAATACAAAGAAATTCCGTGGAATTTATTATTTTAAAATCAGTATTATTTCTGCAACAATCATTAGGGATCTGAAAAACTGAATATAGATCTTGTTGTATACTTCACTAATCCACTAATTTGGCAATGACTTAAAAATCGTGTATGCCTGTACCAATAGATCCCCAAAGTTCATAGAAATTACATTCCAAGAGCACCCACAAATTGTGAAAAACTGCAAAGTTTAGATAAAGTCAGACAAATGCCTATTTTTATAGTTTAAACCCTAAATTGCCATATCTCGTGCAGTTATGTAATTTAACTTAATAAAATACTATATTAATAAAGCCTCAGAAGGTGCGAGATTTTGTTGGCATCTTGGGGATCTTGAGGGCTTTAAAATGAACAAAACCCATAATACGGGAATAGCTACCTGGCCTACATCAACCTGTTATGATGTGGGAATGCTGGTGCATCTACCAGAGATGGGATATAAGACAGCAGCCAGTCAGCAGCAGGGAGGGCTGAATAATGCTCTAGAATTGGCTCCTTGGAAACCTCCTAGCAAAAATACAACTGTAGGAGATACTGGTAGATTCCATGAAATTGCAGGGTTTCCATGAACAATTATTGATCCATAAATAATTGAGACTTCAAACTCTGAACCATGACTTCTCAGGGATGTGTTACAATCCTAGAAGCTGGGAAACAGTGGGGTGATTCTCCATGAATTTGAGGCCAGCCTGGACTACGTAGTAGTCCAGGGCCACCTTGCACTACAGAGCAAGACCTTGTCTCAAAACCAACAAAAAGGCTTAAAATGTTTAAGCCTTATTTTCTTTGTAAGTTTTATAATACAAACTACTTTGGTTATTAAGAAGAATCAGCCAGATAATATGAATATAAATGCTTTGTAAATTATAAAGCTTAATAGAACTAAAAGATTATACTATTATATGTAATATGTAAAAATACTTAGGAAATAAATAGTTCATCAGAAATAAAATAATAAAAGCATATTTTATCAATGGTATTTTAAAGGACAAATTGGATAATTGTGAAATTCTGATATAGTTTTCTATAGAAAAATTAGTCACTTTACTAGCACCTTTAAATAAATGCCCTAAGGTAGCTATCTTTCTTTAAGAATATCAGTCTGTCATATAACAGATAGAGAGCCAGCAATAGAGTAGTTCATTAAGAGATGTTCTTTTCTTCTGTCATTCATTAAAATTAAATAAGTAGAGTGAATGAATATGTTCACATATCAACTAATCTAGAAAAGATTTTATCTCTTCTCAACTCTAGGTATGAATCTTTTAAAGATTGTCCTTTTTATTTGAAAGAGCTTGCTCCTCCTTTTCTGTTCTTGTAACTACCTTTGTTTAACCAAAAGAAAATTATACTATAAGTCAACAGTTTCAGCATGCTCATTGACTTTATTTGCTCAACTGGGATGGCTTATCTGCTTTCTGCTGGAAAGACCAGGACACCAGAGCACAGATTCCTGATACCATCTAAAGCAAAGATGGCAAACCGTTCAGAGCTTTCGGTGATAACAGACAGCTCACTGTGGCCCATGTGTCATAGGTTTACCATCCCTCATCTAGAGGCTTCTTCAGTCACATGCCTGCTCCATGAGGCTACATGACTCCAAAGCTAGGCTTCCCTCAGTCTCCTAATTGCAGACCTAATCATCACTTCTGTGTGGCTCTGGAATATATTTATTTATTTAGCTGTTTAAGTTTTAGACTACTGAGGACTGAAGCCCAGGCCTTAACACTGAACTACACCTCCAGTCTCTTTTTAGATCTTTTTTTATTTCAAGATAGGGTTTTGCTAAGTCCCTAAATTGTCCACAGTAGGTAGAAACTTAGGAACCTCTTGCGTCCATTTCCCAGGATGCATAGTCGTGTAATAGCTGTGTTCTAAAAGGCAGCAAAATGAGACATCCAGGTATCTAAGAACCAGGAAAAAGTTGATCTAGACTTAGAATTACTTAATGTCTATTCTACTGCATTGTAGTCACTACAAAGGAGCTGTAAATCACCATTAGTTTTCTATTGCTGCTGTAAAAAATTACCACAAAATTAGTGCCTTAAAGCAGCATAAATCTATGAACTCATCATTCTGGAGGTGGATGTCTGAATGAGTGTATCTGGTTCCTCTGCTCTTGGTCACTCAATATGGAAGAAAACCTGTTTCCAAATTCTCAGGTTGCTGCAGAGTAGCGTTTCAGTTCTTACAACTGTAGAGTTGAGGTCTCTTTTCCTTGGTAGCTGTCAGCGGAGAAACTCTCAACTCTAAATTGCTAAATCTCCTTATCACATTGTTCTTTCATATTTCAAAAAAAGCAACCAAGCTTGGGGGGTGGGGCTTTTCATGCCTTGAGTTTCTGTGATTTCTCCTTCAG
The DNA here is from genome assembly GCA_004027295.1 of Dolichotis patagonum. Classification (NCBI taxonomy): domain Eukaryota; kingdom Metazoa; phylum Chordata; class Mammalia; order Rodentia; family Caviidae; genus Dolichotis; species Dolichotis patagonum. The sequence goes on from PVJX010001997.1 coordinate 74,616, forward strand.
TTGCATCTCTTCCTCTGCCTGTCACAGGGGAAGTTCTCTATTTCTAAGGACTTGTGTGATTGAGTTGGGCCCTCCTGACTAATTTCTCCTTTTAAATCTCCAAAATCACTTTCTCTTTATGACACTGTATTCACTGGGTCTTGGGGAGTAGGGGGTGGAAATTTTTAGAAAAGTACTCTACTACTACATTAGAGATACATTAGACTATACCTCTAGCTAAAGAATGACAAGGATAAATTTTAGGAGAACATGTAGAATGAGAGATCTTGTAGTCCTTTTGGAAAACATAATCTACCACATAATCCTAGTCTGTTTTCTGTTGCTATGCTGTAACAAAAATATCTGAAGCTGCATGTTTATGAAGGCAAGAGCTTACAGTCTGGAGTTTCAAGAGCACTGGGATCTGGCAAGGGCCTTTAAGCTATATCACAACATGGCGAATAGCATGATGGTGAGAGTGTATGTAAGAGGAGGGGATCACATGGCAAGATAGGAAGCCATAAGGCTTCAGGGACCAGACTTGCTTCTTTTGGTAACTTGCTCTCAGTGGAACTAACTGGCATCTCATGGGAACTACCTGAACCCCTCCAGAGAGCAATGCACTCATTGACCCAACTACATTCCCTCAGGCTCACATCTTAAGAGCTCCTCAGCCTCAACATTACCACATGAGGAACCAAGCTCCCAGAACACAAAATTTTGATAGGTAACTCTAACCAAACAACAGCACTGTTCTCTTTAGTTCTTTCCTGTATCACTTACTCTAATTGGAAGCTAATATTAAAATTCTAGTAGACATGGTGGATAACCTGTAAATGGGTTTGATAACAGTTTTCATTAAGAAAATTAAGTCTAATGCAAAAAAGTGCCAGGCAGGTTTTTGTTTGTTTTCTTTTTTATATTTTTGTTCTTGTTTGTTCTGTCTTTTGTCTTTGGAAACTGTACCATATGATAGGTACAGTTGTATTGTGTACATTTCCTGTTATATAACCTACAATCCAGCCATAAAGTATCTGGCTACCATGCAGCTTTCAAAAGTCAGAAGCGTCAGGTTCTGCTTCAGCTGCAGAAAATAAGCTTTCTATTGTCAGCTCCTTCCTTGGCTAGTCTACGACTAGTGACTGAGTGTCATTTTGACCAGTGTGAGATTCTCCAGCTGATAGTGATTACTCCAGAGACCTCTGTTAATTTTGACTTATAAAACTGGGACTTTATCTCACTTTCCTTTTCTTCTTTTGTTCAGTCACACTAATTCTATTTTACATCCTTAAGTGTTAAATTCTAGTAAATATTGTATACTTCAAGGTTCTTCAAATATTTTAAGTGATCCATCCAGGAGAGATCTGAGAAAGCAGTTTTCATTACAGGCTTCTGTACTTAAAAAGTACTTAAAGCATAATTTACTACCCAAATGGCAGTAAGAGCTATGTCACAAACAGGTCAAGTACAATGTAGTGGCCTATATATTAAAGCTTTTCATTAGTGTTGAGGGTTAATACTAGAGGAAAGTGTGCTCTAATGAGAAATATTGGCTTGTTTCGCTGGACATAGAAATAGCTCTATAAGAATAACAGTCTGGACCCCAAAGCATCAATGGAGTTGGGAGATAGTACTCATGTGACTGAATTCGGCACCCTAGAGGTACTTAGTAAGGAAATGAAGACACATATAAGAAGGAGATGATTATCTTGGCAGTACTTTCTCATAATTGAGGATACTGACAGCTACCCAAGGAGATAGTTCCTTAACTCTCTAGTAGAAAGGCTTCTAGAAAAATCAAGAAGGTAATAACCAATTATGAGCATTCAGTGTTCTCCATAACAGCAACTTTGACAGAATCTATTGTCTCTCTGTCCTCTGTGTCTCTGTGGATCTTTAGATGTTACTGACAACTCAGACACTGTGTCCATCTGTCTTCATAATATGTGACTATACTCTTTCTCAATAAATAGTGGTAGGTTCCCTTGGGGAGAGACTGGTCAAGGGATGCTAGTATAACTAAAATGTTCAGGTGGTTCACCTCCTTGGTTCTTGAGAGTCTGTTTTACACATTGGTTCACTGATAGCAATGGGACTGATAAAGCTTCAAAGCAGTATAATCAGAAAATGGTGCTTAAATACTTGAAATCAGGATACTGATTATGACCAATAAACTTTATCTGGAATCCTAGGAGGGCTCTTCTGTAGTTACTGAGATGATCAATAAACATGGCCTACCAAGGGACAAAATAAATGGACAGCTGATTAATCTTGTGTGAGCAAAAGAAATCACAGTTGAGTTGCCAGGGGTTAAGGCAGACAGCATTACTCCATTTAAAAACAACCACAAATTCTTGCCATTTTCAGCCATGAGACAGTTTTTAGAAATGGAGCACTTTTACTACAGAGGTGACTGATTTCTAGAAATAACAATTCTATAAGACCAAGACAATTGTGCTTAAATGATTTGTTGTTGTCTGTGCCCAAAGGAACCCACAACAATCTGTTGGGAAAATGGATGCCTTCATATTATGAGGACTGATGGACAGTATTTGAGTTGCTATCAACTCTTAGAAATCTAAAATATTACTGTGTCCCTTCATAGTTTGGTTATGTAGACTCTAAATAGTACATGTGTCCCTCTTGATGACTTTGCTAGGTCATCAGAGCCATTTGGGACTGTTTCTTCTTTGGGATTAAAACACTTGTACCTTGATTTGCTTAGGGTCTCTAACAAAATACCCTAGAATTAATGACTCAAAGAAACAAACATTTACTTTTCATAGTCTAGAGGCCACAATCTGGGTATCAGTATGAGCGGATTCTGGGTGAGGCCTCCCCTCCTGATGTAGAAATGACTGTCTTTGTGCTGTATCCTCACTTGGATAGGAGAAAATTTTCCAAATCTCTGGTTTCTTCATATGAAACCATCACTCTAATCATAAAAACCCTCTCTAATAGCCTTATTTTCTTCCTAAGACCTCACCACCAAATAACTATCATCACTGTGGGTTAGGGTTTCACCATGTGAATTTTGAAGGAATTTGATGCAGTTCATAGCAACTGGACATTTGGAAAGCCCACATATTGGACCCTAGATGCTTGAGGTAAAAGATATTATAAAGAATGCCAAGTGGGAACCTCTGAAACTAACTCTCCTTTCTAGTCATGATAGTGAAACAATACCAATATGACATGGTAAGGAGGAGAGAGAAGAGCTGAGATTAGTGCCCCCATTAAAGACCTAAAAAAGAAAGGGTGATGATCCCATGATACCTTATTTTAATCCACTAAAATGGCTTCTACAAAATGATGGATAATTTATTTTATATGATTGATTGGAGTCATTGATTGGGTGAATATGGTCTTTCTATGCCAACAGAAGAGGAGAACCAGTTTGTGTTTGTATCTGATCAACAAAATAATACATTTGGAGTTTTGTACCAAAGCACTGCTAATCTTATGTCCTGCTTTCTCTCATGATATAGTATGAAGAGATCTGGACATCTCACAGAACATTAGACTAATTCAGTTCATTGGTTGTGGGTTTTTTTTTAATCAATCTGGTGGGCAACACGTGGATAAGTATTTGGCAAAACACATCACTTCAGTGGATGGGAAATATGCATAAAGTTTAGAAACCTTTCACGTCTATAAAATTCTTAGGGATTCGGTGCCCCAAAGTGTGTTAGAAGATCCCCTAAAGCAAAGTTATTAAACTTTGCAGCTCTTTCTATGTAAAAGGAAGCACACTGTTCAAAAGTAGCATGTTTTACACCTGTAAACAGTGCTGTGGCTCACATTCTGAGACTTGTGAAGAGCTGCTGTCTTAGAGTGGCATCTAGGAGAATAAAAGTCCCTGTAGTGAGGGGTTGTGACAACTCGTGATGATAGAACACATTAAAACACTGAAGCTTACTGGGGTTCCAAGCTATGCTATCTATAACACAGTATTTTATAACTTTTAAAAAGCAGCTGGCTTCTTGGCTTTGGAAAAGATAAAATGGGACAGCAAATGAGACAATATGTAACTGCTAGTCATTGGGTACATCTTACTCATCCTGTGGGTCACAATGTCATAAAAACCTAGGAACAATATACTTTACTATAAGCTGACATTGATGCATGTTGTTGAAGTGTGATGCACCCGTATACTGCCTGTACAGCTACCTGAACAATTGCTATGACTGAATGAGCTCAGCATAATCAACTTTACAGCAGCCTTATTCAGAGATAGTCTTGAAAATCAGTAGTCTAGAAAACTCCTGCTAAGGGGAAGAGCTTCAGACAGTATCCCTGGTGATCCAAATTAAACTATACTCCCAGGCCTCTTTCAAATTTTTTTATTTTGAGTTTTGAAACAGGCTTTCACTATAAGTTGCCTAGAGCTGGCTCAGATTTGCTCTTCTCCTCTCTCAGCCTCGAAGAGCACTGGTATTACAGATGTGTGGCCCTGTGCTCACCTCTTTTACTACTGCATTGAGGTTACTTTTCGCACATGGATTAAACCTATAGGTAGATCTTTACTTCCAGCCACATACCTAGGTGAATCATGTTTATTTGGAATATTTTATCCAAGCTTGATGCAGTATAATTTACTCCCAAGACAATTTGCCTTTTATAAGATACAGTCTTACAAATTTTGACAAATATGCATATCCCTGTAACAATCACTACCACCATAAAGTGTTCAAGCTACTAGCTCTACCTCCAACCTTTCACATCCACTGATTTTGAGTATTGTTTTGTATTTTATAACTAATTATTTTTTAAGTCTGTAACTGTGTTCCTTTCTTTTGACACTGTATCCCTTTTCACAGTCTCACCTAGTATTTTAGACTGATTCTAATTTATTGACATGAGAGCGACCCTCAGGAAATGGCTCTTTGCCTTGTTCTGGAACATCTTGAATTCACTTGAGAAGAACTTCGAAAGCAGCATGATGTGATGTGTTAATCCAGCTTCCACACTGCCAGACTCTTGGGCTTTACCTCATGCCTTTCCAATAAGTTGAGCTAGTTGCTTCTTTGGCAGAGTTCATTGTTTTAAGATTCTCAGATATTTCCCACTTGATCTAAGTTATCACAATGAGGCTCCAGGAAGCATGAACTGAAATAAATTTATATCTTAGATACAGGAAATTGGATGCATCACTGACTTTTTCCCTATAACTTTTAGATTTAAGTGACTTACTGCTTCATTAAGTTATAAAACTATTTAACAAAAACATATTTATTATAAGAACTTGCTTGAAAAATTAAGGATAAAAAAGTTTACTTTGGATAATGGAAATTAATCCTAATTCAAGCCTCCATCAAGCTTCCTTAGAATTATTTAAATATTATTCTAAATTATATCCTTATGTATAACCTTATTTTGCCTTCAGCATTTTATCTTTTGTGAGAATATTTCTATTATCTTTCTCCCTATGTAACTTTTTTTTGTTGTCATTGTTATTTTTTTCCTGGTACTAGGTAGGGATTGAACCTAGTGGTACTCTATTACTGCGTTACATATTCAGCCCTTTTTCTTTTTTATTTTGAGAAAGGGTTTTGCTAAGTTGCCTTGGCAGGCCTTGCGTTTGTGATCTTCCTGTGTCAGCATCATGAAGAATTAGAGGCTAGGAAGAATTAGAAGCTTGTACCACTATATCCAGCTGCCTGTGAATCTTTTCCAATGAAAATGAGAGATTAGCTACAAAAGGCTACAAAAGATTCCATTTGTCTATATACTATATTTTTTAAATCCCTGCCACAGAATACTATTCAACTGTCAATAATCAATCTTATTATTTACAGCAGCATAGGTAATCCTGAAGGGTATTAAGTGAATAAGCCAAACACAGAAACACACATGTTACATGATCTCACTACTTGTAGAATCTAAAAAAGTTGGTCTCGTAGAAATAAAAAGTAGAAAAGTGACCACCAGAGGCTTGGTGGTTAGTGAGATACTGTTCAAAAAATAAAAAATTCTACTTAAATGGAATAAGTTCAATGAGTCTATTTGACACATGGTGGCTATGAGTGTCGTGACCATATATTGATTCTCAAAAAATGCTGAGAGATGAGATGTCAGGCCTTAGAGTCATAAAAATGATAACTGTATGGAATTATACACATGTTACTTAGTTGGATTTAACCATTCCTTAATGTATGTGTGCTTCAAGGCATCATGGTGTATGCAATAAATATATGCAATTTTATCTGTCAATGTTACATAAATTTGGGAAAAAATGAAGGCTAAACAGAAACCATATGTAGAAGTTAGTGTGACATATAAATATGTACTAATATAAAGTAATTCCCCCATTCTCCAATCAGTGAAATATAATGGTTATTCTTTTCAGACAGTCTTTCCAGAAGGAAATACAGACGTGCAATGTTTGCTTTTCTACTATGGCAACACTTTGTAGTTCACATAACATTTTCCAGCCTCGTCTATGTTGTAATAGGAGAGAGTGATTTTGTGATTAAAGGAGTCACATGTTATTGTTCTTTCCACAGTTCAACAAAAGAGATTCAAGTATGAAGTCTTTTTTGCCTTATTGAGACATAATATCATTCATTAAATTGCTTTATGAGAATTCAAGAAGAGAAATCTATAATGTCCACAGTGCAGGGTTGGATGAAAGTATTTCTTAGAACAAACAACTGTTTTTGCTTTCTAAAACAACAAATACTTCTTAAAACAATGTTATTAGTTCCAATTGATTTATTTGCGATGCTCATTTTTAATATTTCTTATTTAAAAGTATTTTATTAAAATATAATTAACTTAATGAAAGGTTTTGGTCTAGTATTAATTTTATGGATGGAAATATTGCAATATTATGAGTAAACTTTCAAATAAGTCTGTCCCTGTATCTTCCCTACTTGATATTAGTTGAGAATTATCTTATAATGTCATTTTACATGCACAAGGATAAAATACTGTGTCATAAAGGACTACTGTTCCGTATAAGTTGAGACTTGAAATGGAAGATTAGTCAGTATACTGAAAGTAGAAATACTTGATTGCAGTCACATTTTAAGAAATGTTTCCTATGACTTGAACTAGATATTGTCCTTGCATGCTTTTTACATGTAATATCAATAATGGAATCAAAGATTTAACAAATATTTATTGGAAGTTTATTATGTACAGCAAATAATTGATACAATAGATATTTCATGAGTACTTACTATGTAAGAAGATATACATTAAAATTTTACTATATATTATCTCATCTACTCTTCAAAATAAACAAAGATTTTTCTCTTCACTTTGCATATCAAAGAGGCTGAGTAACATGGATCTTAATTGGTGTGCTAATATCACACAGCAAGTCAGTACCATGGAGTCTCTTCGATTATGTCTGATTTCAAAATGTCTGTGCTGTCTTAGGTTGTAGGAGCAAAGATGAATGAGAAGTGTTCCTATCGCAGAGGACTTTGCCACCTAGTAAATGAACTAGTTAGAACATTCATATAAATGATTGTAACTCAAGATGAAAGAAGTAGTCAGCATAGGAGTCCAGTTCAAGCGATTGAGCAGTTCAAGACAAATGGATACTACAGATGAAGGGATCAAGGATGGCTTCATGTAGGAGAGAGGTAGCAGAATACAGTGACAAAAGGCATGCATTACCTGGAATGAAACCCCAGTTATACTTACTGGTTACATATCTTGAGTCTTTCTTAAGGCCTCAACATATTTACCTATAAAATGTGCACAATAATAACAATAATTGTACAATAGGACCGTGATGAAAATTAAAAGATCCAACATTTATAATGAGATAGAATCATGACAGAAAAATGTTAAATACTGCTTGCTTGTTTGTTTAAGTAGGACATTAAAATAGGAGCAGCTATTGCTTTTTTATATGGAGACAAATGACATAAGATAAAAGAAGGAATACCATTTTTGTAGATGTATTTGAAGTGCTATTACGATTTTAGCGTTAAAGATTCTGTTACAGAGGTAACATTACACCTGAATTTACAGTATCTATTTGACAAGACTTGTCACAATTTTTGATGCAGGATTCACAAAGCTAACCTTGAAGTTTCATGCACTTATCACTACTTTTGACTGCGCCTGTTTCTTTCTTCATACCTAATCATTCACCATCTACTAGCATCAATTCCACCACAATCTCCACTGAGTTCATTCTCTCATCATGTTCAGCTGATTTTTTTTTGTGGCAAAAACTACCATTCTATGCTCTCTTTATTCCCAAAACCCTCTAATATTTCTCTCACTCTTTCTCTTTCACAGTGCCTCACTCTGTCTCTTTCATTCCTACCTCCTTATCCCACTTTCAGTTTAAAGGACAAATCTGGCTCCATCACTTCATAGATCATGCATTTGAAAGCTTCACAAAGCCATCAGAATATCAACCACATATACAAAACCAAGTGTCTGTTTCTAGTCCTGCACAGGATGACTCTAGTTTTCTGAAGTGAATCCTTCTTGTTGTATTTAGCTTAGTGTACCTATTGTATTTTGTTTTTGCTTTCTGGTCAACCTCATCTCTTGTGGTAGTGCAAATTATGGAGTCAGCCACAACAGAGAAAATTACAGAAATTCCTTGAAAAATTAGAAATAGAATTATCTTATGATCCAGAAGTCTCAACCAGGTATGTAATCATGACGAAAGTAGTATAATGAACAGACATCTGAACTTGTGTATTTATTGTGTGTGCTCACAGTAGCCAAAATGAAGAATGTACCTAAGTGTCCATTGATGGATGAATGAACTTTTTAAAAAAATGGATATATGTATACACAATGGAATATTTTCTTAACCATAAAAAGAATGAAATTCTGTCTTTTGTAGCAATATGATACAAAACTAGAGAACAATACAGTATATTAAGTAAAATAAGTCAGGCAGAGGAAGACAAAGATGCATGTTCTCACTTATCTGTGGAGACTAAAAAACTGATCTCAAAGAAAGTGTCTAAAATAGTTTTACGGGATTCTAGGCAGTGTGTGGAGGAATGCACACAGTGAGAAGGTTAATAGGTACAGAGGTGCAGTTGGACAGGTGGGGCACCTTCTGCTGTTCCTTATCACAATAGGGTAGATATGGTTGACAGAAATTAATTGAATGCTCCTAAGTATCTAGTAAAGAGGATTTTGAATTTTCCTGACACAAAGAAATGATACAGTTTGAAGTGCTATATAATTATTCTTATCAGATCATTATACATTTTATACATGTATTGAAATACATGGATTTTATAAATGCGTACAATTATGATATATCACTAAAATATATATTTTTTATTTTAAAGAGAATAAAACAAAATAGAACAAAGCAGATCAGAACAAAACAACAGGATTTCAAAACAAGACAACAGGAAATCTATAGTGACTCCTGTAATGTCTCTTGTTTTCTTTGAAATAATTGTCTATATCTTCACACACACATTGAATTCAAACAAAACAAAATAGTGTAAAACCGATCCAAACAAAAGAGTGAAACATTAAGGCCTTCAAAACCAGACAACAGGAAAATAAACAATGGCTACCATAATGTCTTGTTCTCTTCAAAATAGCTGTCTGTACCTTCCCATATAGTGAAATCAAATAATAGAAAACAGACTAAAACCAATCAACACAAAGAATAAAAGCATTATTGGACATCAAAACAAGACGATAGGAAATCAGCAATGGATACTATAATGTCTTTTTTCTTCAAAGTAGCTGTTTACCTATAAAAGCCACAATGTGAGCCTTCTTTATAGCTGAGTAGAACTCCATTGTATAATAGACCATGCCTTTTTTTAATCCATCTTCATTCCATGGGCATTTAGGTTGTTTCCAAGATTTGGATATTACAATTGTGCTGCTATAAACATGGGTGCACATATCACTGTGGTATGATGTTCTCAATTCTTCTGGGAATATACCCAGAAGTGGAATAGCTGGGTCAAATGGGACTTCCAATCCCAGCTCTTTGAGGAACCTCCACACTGACCTCCACAGTGGTTGCACCAGTCTGCCCTCCCACCAACAGTGCAGAAGAGTTCCTTTTTCACCACAGCCCCTCCAGCATATGTTACTGGTGGTTTTCTTGATCTTGCCTATTCTTTCTGGAGTCAGATTAAATCTCAGTGTGGTTTTAATTTGCCTTTCTCTAATGACCAATGTTACTGAACATTTTTCCATGTATTTATTTGCAATTTGTATTTATTTTATTTCAGCTGAGAGGTGTATATTCATCTCAGATGCCCATTTTTGGATTGGGTCTTTGACTTTTAGGAGTCTGATTTTTTTTAATTGTTTATATATTATAGATAGAAATCCTTTGTCTGAGGAAAAGTTGACTAAGATTTTTTTCCCAACTCATGGGTTATCTTTTCAATCTGTTGAAGATTTCTTTGGATATGCAAAAACTTTTTAATAAGATGAGATCCCAGTTGTTGATTCTGGGAAGCATTTTCCATGCAATTTGATTTTTGTTCATGAATTCTCTGCCTACCCCTATGTCTTCAAGATTTCTACCTACTTTGTCTTCCAACAGATTTAGTGTTTCTGTTTCAATATTTAGATCTTTGATCCATTTAGACTTTAGTTTATTGTGTGGTGATAGACATGGGTCTAGTTTTAGTTTTCGGCATATGGCAAGCCAGTTTTCCCAGCACCACTTATTAAAGAGTCTATCTTTCTTCCAGTGAATATGTTTGGCCCCTTTGTCAAATATAAGCCAGCTGAGTGTGTTTGTAGTTGTGGTTGTATCTTCTAATCTGTTCCATTGATCTTCAGGTCTGTTTTTATTCCAGTACCATGCTGATTTTATTACAGCAGCTTTGTAGTATAAGTTTGAGTCAGGGATTGTGATGCCTCCTGCCTTGCTTTTGTTGCCCACAATTGCCTTTGCTATTCTTGGTCTCTTCTGGTTCCAAATGAATTTTAAAAAAGCTTTATCTAGCTCTGTGAGATATGTGAATAGCATTTTGATTGGAATTGCATTAAATCTGTGTAACAATTTTGGGATAATGGTCATTTCCACAATGTTTGTTCTTCCTATCCATGAACAAGGATTGTCTTTCCATTTTCCCCAGAAAATCCTCTTCAGTTTCTTTTTTCAGAGTATTGTAATTTTCACTGAATAGATCTTTTACTTCTTTTGTTAGATTGACTCCTAAGTATTTCACTTTTTTTGGATGCTATTGTGAACAGTTTGGTTTCTTTTATTTCTCAGTGAGTTTGTTGTTTGTGTACAGGAATGCTACTGATTTTTGAACGTTGACTTTATATCCAGCTGCATTACTGAATTTGGTTATTATATCTAGAAGTCTTTCAACGGAGTTTTGGGGGTCTTCTATATAGAATATCATGTGATCTGCAAATGATAATTTAACTTCTTCCTTCATTATCCTTATTCCTTTTGTTTCTCTCTTGTCTAATTTCTCTGCTAATGTTTCCAGCACTATGTTGAATAGGAGTGGTGATACTGGGCATCCTTGTCTTATTCCTGATTTTAGAGTAAAAGCTTTCAGGTTTTGATCATTTAATATGATGATGGGTGTTAGCTTGTCATAGATGGCTTTTATCATATTGAGGTAAAGACTATCCCAATTTTCTGTAGGGTTCTTATCACGAATGAGTGTTACATTTTATCAAAAGCTTTTTCTGCATCTGTTGAAATGATCATGTGATTCTTATCATTGACTATTGATGTGGTATATTACATTTAGTGATTTGTGTTTGTTGAACTACCCCTGCATTCCTGGGATGAATCCCACTTGGTTGTGGTATATAATCTTCTTGATGACTTGCTGCATTCTGTATGCCAGTATTTTATTGAGGATTTTTGCATCTATGTTCATTAGGGAGATTGGCCTGTAGTTCTCTTTTTTGGTTGGGTCTTTCGCTGGTTTTGGTGTTAGGGTAATACTTGCTTCCAAGAACAAGATAGAGAGAATTGTTTCCCTTTTAATTTCATTGAAGAGTTTGAGGAATGTTAGAATTAAGTCTTCCTTGAATCTCTTAGACAACTTAGCTGTTAATCCATCAGGACCTGGGCTATTCTTTGTTTCTAGATAAATTCTAATTATATTTTCAATTTCATTAATTGAAATCGGGCTATTCAGCCGTTTTACAGCTTCTTGATCCAGCTTTGGTAATTCATATTACCAAATGGACAGGAATCTGTCCATTTCTTCTGTGTTATCAAATCTATGAGAGCAAAGATTTTCAAAGTAGTTATGGAGGCTGTTTTGTATTTCCACAGAATCTGTAGTTATTTCTCCCTTTTTGTTACTTTTTGCCTTAATTTGAGTTTTTTCTTTCCTTTTTTTAAATAAGGTTAGCTATTGGCTTATCGATTTTATTTATTTTTCAAAGAACAAACTCTTTGATTCTTTGAACAAATTCTTTGTATTGTTTTGTTAGTCTCTATTGTGTTAATTTCTACTGTGATCTTTATGATTTCTTCCCTTCTTTTGGCTTTGGACTTCACTTGCTCTTCTTTTTCTATATGTTCGCAATGTAGTACTAAGTTGTTTATTTGTGTTTGTTCTGGTACCCTAATGTGGGAATTCACCACAATAATTTTGCCTCTGAGGACTGCTTTTATTACTTCCCACAGGTTCTGGTAGGTTGTATTTATATTTTCATTTGCTTGTAGATGTGGTTTAATTTGTTCTTTAATTTCCTCTGTTAACCATTGATTGTTCAGGAGTGTATTATTTAATTTCCATATGTTTATGGAATTGTTGCAGTTTCTTTTGTCATTAATTTCTAGTTTCAAGGTACTATAATCAGATAACACTCATGGGATAATTTTGGTTCTTTGGCATTTATTTAATCATGTTCTATGGTCTATTTTAGAGAATGTCTCATGTGAAGCTGAGAAGAATGTATGTTCTGATGTTGTTGGGTGAAACACTCTGTACACGTCTACTAAGACCATTTGTTCACAAGTTTGATTCAGTTCTGTTATTTCTCTGCTGATTGTCTGTCTAGTTGATCTGTCCTTTGTGTCAATGGGGTGTTAAGTTCTCCCATTATAATTGTGTTATTGCTTATTTGATTTTTCATTTCTATTAATATTTGTTTGATATATCTGGGTGCTCCTCTATTTGGTGCATATATATTTAAAATTGTTATCTCTTCCTCTTGAAGTTTTCCCCTAACTAGTATGTAGCGACCTTCTTTATCTCTTTTGATTATTCTTGGTTTGAAGTTCACATTGTTGGCAAACAAAATAGCTATTCCTACTCTTTTTGGGGGTTCCTGTTGCATGAAGTATTGTTTTCTATCCTTTGACTTTCAGTCTATGAATTTCCTTTTGGGTTAGATGGGTTTCTTGTATACAGTATGTGGTTGGATGTTGTTTCTTGATCCATTCTGCCAGTCTATTTCTTTTAATTGGTGAATTGAGGCCATTTACATTATTGGTTATAAGTGATATACACTGGCTTTTTTTGTCATGCTATCTTTCTGCTGTTGGTTCTTTACCTTTCCTGTCTGTTTAATTGTTTGCCTTGCTTAGTCATTTTTTTTCTGTTGTTGTGCTTGAAGTCATAGTTATTTTTATATCTATCTAGAATATCTTCAAGTATTCTTTGCAAGGTTTGTTTCATGGTTGTGAAATTCTTCAGCTGTTCTTTATCATGGAAGTATCTTATTTCTCGATCAGTTTTGAAGGACAGTTTTGCAGGGTACATCAATCTGGGTTGGAAGTCTTTTTCCTTTAGGATTTTAAATATTTAACTCCATGCCTTTCTTGACTTCACTGTTTGTGTTGAGAATTCTGCTGTGATTCTTATGGGTTTTCCTTTCTAGATGATCTGTCTTTTTTCTCTAACAGCTTTTAATATTCTGTTTTTGTGTTGAATTTCTGGGACATTGATTATTATGTTTTGGAGTATAGATTTATTGTAGTTGTGGCTCATGGGAGTTCTACATGGAGTTCTATCTGTATGTCCACTTCTTTTTCCCATATTTGGGAAATTTTCAACTATAAACTCTATAAATAGTCTTTTGATACCATTTGTGTTGTCACCTTTTTCACTTACACCTATCAATTTATATTGTTTTTCCTTGCATCATCTTGCAACTGTTGAATTGTTATTTCATGATTCCTTGTTATTCTTAAAAGATCTCCCCTTTCTGTTCACTAGCTGCAATCTTGTCTTCAAAGTCTGAAAGTCTATCTTCACATTCATTGGGGCTGTTTTGATAGCCCTTGATGGAATTTTTGATTTCCTAGATATCTCCTTGAATCTGTTTCATCCATTCTATTTTTTTCTTACATTGTTCATTCAAGGTTTTCATCTTTTTGCAGTGCTCTTCAATTTTTTAAACAATGTCTTCTTTAGATGTGTTCAGCATTTCTTTTATTATGTTTATCATTTCTTCTTTTACCTGGCAGATTATTTCTGATCTGCGTTCCTTTACAGCTTCATGGAATTGTTTCTTTATTTCAGTTGCTATCATTTCAGAAGTTTCAGGTGTATGGTTTATACTTTCTTCTATGTTCATGTCTCTTAGGCTTGTTTGGGATGGGCTGGAGGTTTGAGGTTGCATTTTGCTTTTCTGTTTTGTCATTTTCCTGTATTCCCCTGGCGAAGCTGAATGCAAGGTCTCAGTTGCTTAATGGGTTGAGGATGTCTGTCCGTACCGCAGTAAGTCTCCCCAGTTGAGTGGGAGTCACTAGGCAAGCCTTAGCAGGTACCTAGTCAGACTCGGAGGCTCCCTAAATTTGGGGACTATGTCACATCCTCAGTGGACCTTCAGCACACCATGTGGCACTCCGAGGCTCCCCAGCTGCTTTATGTTGCTGGCCGGGTTCTGAGTGGAGTACCAAGGTGAACAGCTAGATGGAGTACACTGTACATGCCTTCAGCTGATGCTGCACAGCGCACCAAAGCTCCCCAGCTGCTTGGGGTCACTGGGCAGGACTCTACCAGTTTCCAAGTGAGGTGCTAAGGTTGTATGGCTAGGTGGAGTTCACTGTGCAGGCCTTCAGCTTGCACCACTCAACACAGAAGGTTTCCCTGCCACTTGGGGTCACTGGGTAGGACCCACCCGGGCCCCAAGAGACCAACCAAAGGTCCCTGGCTGTTTGGGGTCACTGGGCAGGGCCCTACTAGGTTCTTGTTGAGGTGCTAAGATTGCATGGTTAGGTGGCACTCACTGTGCAGACCTTCAGCTCATTGCATGGAGTGCATGAGAATCAATAAAATGTACATTTTTAAAGGACATAGCACTCTTTGATTTATCTTCTCAGAAAGTAGGTCAGAAAATTCTCATTCCTGAGGAGGTCTGATGCATACTTAGAAGAAATGCTCTAGAGCATCTAAAAAGAATCTCAACACACAGACCTTGCTGAGATTCCCTTTGCTTCTTATCCTGAAATCATAACTCTCTTATCGGGTTTCTCCACAACTATTCACTTCTCTCACATGACTTAACATTAAAACAATTTTCTTGGGTAATAGGGTCATCCTTTCTTGGGTAATAGGGTCATCCTGTCTTAGTCACTTTCTCCATGTTGTGAGACAATATCTGTCACCCACAATTTAAAGGAAAGATGTATTTTGATGCACGTTTGTGGAAAGATGTATTTTGACTCACAGCTTGTGGGCACCAAGGCAGTAAAACGTGGCCAAAGGGCCCAGAGGGGGACTACTGCTTATCTTATGGTGGTTGGAAAGTGGAGAGAGTAAAAGGAGGAGCCTAGAAGGAAAACACAACCAGGCAGCACCTACAATGACCTGTCTCTTCTGGCCAGGCCCTGCTTCCTAAGAGGAAATCGGCTATAAATGCCCTATGATACAATTATCATCCTAAGGTGATTTAAACCCTTAAGCATATGAAGTTTGGAGGAGACTCCAGATATAAACCCTTTTGTCATATCAAACTTTGACTAAAAGCATCTGTTATGCATTCCTTTTGCAAGCTGTCTTCTTAGTTACACCCATGATATATGTGACCAATGAGGGAAAAAGTGTACCTTTTGTGTTTCCACTGGAAAAATTGAGACAGTCCAAAGTGCTAACCTTTACACATGGAACTCATGAAAACTGAGACACAAAGACTGAATATACCTGTGGCACTGCCAGATAAACCCCATAATTTTTTTAAGAGAGAAAATTGAACCTTTATCCTTTTAATGCTTCTATTATTTCCAACTACATAACCCTAGAAGCCCAGTATAATTCCTAATTGATACTATGATCCTACTTTACATAATCTGAATAATAATAAATCAGCTATTTGGAACACTCCTAGAAGTGAAATAGTCAACCTGTGATGTCCATTATGAATTCTATTTATAATTATTAAATGCTTATTTGAAACCCAGACTATCCTAAGAATATGGGATATATGGCCACTTTGCTCGAAAAGTCCTAGGTGATCTGCCTGTTTTTCCTCCTTCCTCCTCCTGCGTGCTCTGTGCACACTGCTGATTATCTTTCACTTCTTGGACCATATTGAGTTCTTTCTCATCTTTCATCTATACTGTCTTCTCTTCTAGCCTTGTTTTCTGTTCCCTGGAGATGTCACCCTTCAAATCTCAGTTCAAGTATCATTTTCTTAGAAATCCAGACTAGTTTTGTTCTTTTTATCATATGCTAAGTATCCTTCCTTTATAATGTTTACAGCATTTGTCACATTTAATGATAATTTTCTGTTGTTTACTAATTAAAATCTAGATGATAGGTTCATGAAGACACCAACAGTGTCTTTTTATTGTAGTAGTAGGCACAGGAATATATACAGATTAATAATTATATCTTGAAAAATACATATATTTTAAAAACTATGTGTGACATTTTCTATTTGCTATACTTTGGATAGTTCCTCATATTTCCCCAATGTTCTGAAAATGGCTCATGTTTTATTTTGTAAATCCATACTTCCTTCACCATTCTCTAGTTTTCTTGTTAGAAAAAGATGGAGGTGAAGATTCAAGAATATTTTCTTACTGGGTACTGTAAAGAGTGGCCATCAGATATGTGATAGAATTTACCTAAATTTTGAATGCAAATAGAATCTGATTAAAAAAACTGGAACAGAAATTTTAAAAGTAACTATAAAATGCATGCAATAAAATAAACATAATTTACTGAGCAGACCTGCTAAATGTATAAGACTATTAATAGTTTTGTTAAATGAAATTATAGGAGGCTATGGTTTTGAACTAAACTCCTGTATTAAGTCCCAACAGATAAAACCCAATGCAGTCATTCATGCTAAGTGCTATATAATCTAACTAAAATTTGGGGGGAAGCAAGAAAATCTCCAAATCATTCATTTTTCTTAAAAACAAGGTTGTGTTTTGTTTTTTCTGGCAACCAGACGGGACCAGACATTCCAAGTAAGCATGATAATAAAGTTCTCTCTGCTTTATTTATTATTTTTATATTTGTTTTTTACTAGTATATGTTTGTAATAGACAGTGATAGATTAAGTTTGGGTGTTTTATACATATACATACACACATACACATACACATTTACATATACATATACATATCACATCTTGATAATTTTTAGTAGCCTGCCACTCCTGTCTTTGGAAATCAATGTGGAAATCTCTCAAAAAACTAAAAATAGAAATTCTATTTAACCCCAGTATGCCTCTCTTAGTTATCTTTGCAAAAGAACAACATTATACCATAGTGACACATGCATGCAGCATAGATTACAAAAGCTAAATCATGTAAACAGCCTATATATTCATTAACTGATGAATGGAAGAAGAAAACATCATGTATATATACAATGTATTATTACTCACCCACAAAGAAGGATAAATTTGAGTCACCTGTAGAAAAATGCATGGATATTGAGACCATAATACTAAAAGTAAATGAAATAAATCTGGCACAAAAGTTAAATATCATATAAAAGACTTTTTCCTTTATTTTCTTTAGATAGAATGTAGCCTGAAATAATCTAATGTTAACCAATCTATCTTCTATTATTCTGTTTCCTTTCTATACTCAGGCTACCTTACAGAAGCCAACTGTTCTGCCAAGTCCAACAGAGCATCTTCTATTTTTCGATAGAATGTTGCCAGATTCATGAATTGCTAATAAAAGCTAATTAGATCTATCAAGTAAATTTGTTGGAATTTTTTTTTAAATATTTGCCTCAGGAAATTCTATATAATTATGACTTGGTTTTGGTAGTCAATTTCTCTTCTATGTAGAATTTACGACAGCTCACTGAATTATAAATTGGATTTTTTTTTGTTGGAAAAATCCAGAAAATTTGTTGTATTCATAATTGAGTCAAATTTTTGTTTATCTTTCTCTCTGAGTAGACTATTATACTTGGTAAAGTTTCTATTTTTGTTACATATTTTCTAGGAAACAGACATTCTTACCAAATAGGTCATTATTCTCTTAGTTCTGATATACAAATTATTTTCCAGCTAATCATAAATTCTATATTTTACCTTTCTTTGTATTTTTGCCTCTGTTTATCTCTTTGTTAAATCATTAAATTAAATTTCTTTCTAGTTTTTCTGCTGTTTTCTCACATTAACACACACACAAACTGATTTCATGCATAGCATCAAGAACTGCTAATCTAAAACATTACAAATAGGAACAGAAAAGGAGAGAATCAAAATGCATTTCTGAATGATGTGTTCTGTTCATTTTGTTTACAAAATTGGGTTCCTAACATGCTTTGTGTCCTAGACTTTTGAGACAACTGTTGAATCTTCCTTCTCAGATGTCTGTGACATTATGAAATGAATAATATTAAGGAAAATATTATATAAAATATATTTTCTGAAATATTTTAAGTTGCCATATAATAATGTACATGTCTTCCTTTAACTATTACATAAAAGTGTCTATCAGTGGAATTAATTAATTTATAATTACATATCTTATTAACATATTTCATTTTTTATAATCTAAACTTCATAATTTTATGTCTGCAATTTTATTAGTTTCAAAGTTATAGGTTCTACTACAGTTTCTTGGTTTAAAAACAATGGTGACTTTAGTCAGTAGTTAGTGAAATACTACCCCCATGAGATTTATCCATGGATCTCAAGTTAATAATTCCTTTTCTTAAGAATAATCAGGCTATATCAAGCAGACATGCAAAGAATTCATTCATCCATGCTTATTATACTAATACCATGTTGTTATTAGGATTAAAGCCTATGATTGGTTGGTGAGAAATTCATATTCTGATGAAGATAAATATGTAAGCAAAGCCTAAAAATAGAAATTAAAACTAGGTCTTTATATGCTTGAAGTATTAAAACTTCTCTAAGTGGTAAGTGGAAGAATTATGGGCTAATGGAAAATGTTAAGTAGAAAATGATGCTATATATTTATGCTTGCCTTTTAAGCAGGATACTTGGCAGCCTTACAGAGAAAAAAATGATTTGGAGACTAATGATGATAATAATAGGGATAATGATGATGATGATGATGATGTCTGTATATATAGGAGGATAGGATTAAACATGTTGCTGAAGGAGAATAAAGAGCTAAGGGAAGTTTCAAGACTTTACATGGGTTACTACATGTATAATGATGTTGTTTGTCAAAATGAGGCACGTAAGGAATTTTGATTTAACAGGAAAGTTACACATTCCTTTTTTACAAATGAAAAGATAAAGCATTAGGTAGAAATGTCCAGCAGGAAACTGAAACGACAGAAAGAAATAAGGAGAAGGATACCCATTAAAGTAGACAGAGAGAAAACAGAAAGGAAGGATCAAGTAACAGATTAACATTTAAGGAGTAGCAGAGAGCAGAAATGGCCTAAATAACTCATGATTGTTGGAGGGAAGGTTAACACCTGGAAGATAAGGAACAGCTGTACTTGGCTCCTGACTGTGTGTGCTACTATGTTACTTTTACCCTCATTCAGCGTTCACACTTTTTGCTGTAAAAAAAGTTTAGTACTGTGTATATTTTAGTCACAAAACATCATGATCCTTTTTACTCTTCATTTGCATTGAACATTAAGGATAGTACTAACGCCATAAACCTTTTTTTCTATTCTTGCTTTTCATTTCTCTCTCACTCTATATCTCAAAGTTATTTTTCATTACAGAAAGTAAATTAATTTTCTAATATGATTTCAAAAATAAGAGTTTCAGGATCTTCTCATGTATTCTTATTACAGCGAGGTTAATAGTAACATAAAGCAGACTTACATTTGAAAACCTGAATTAAATTCAACTTCAACTTTGATGAGTCTATAAAATTTTTCTTTTGAATCTTAAGTATGTTTTAATGTTCTATTAAAATAAGGAATTAATTTATCTTTTTGAATCTATCAATCTGCTGTAAAATATTGAATATATAATTTCTTGATTTCCCTCAGATTAAAACTTTCATGTTATAACACTGTTTAAGACATTGGTGTAATTGTTTTCAAGGTTTTATGTATTTTCACTACAGTTTATACCTGTTTAAAATGTAATAAAATTGTGTGTACAGATATGTAAGTAAACTGTAAATCTATGCAGCTTTAACTTATTAAAACATAATCAATAATGAAAACACACTCAGAGAAACACTATGTGTTCCAGAGAAAGATCTCATTTACTTTTTTAAAATTATTATCCCCTTTCCTAGCCTTTATGTAAATGTCTCCTGTGTTTTAATATTTCTACACTCCAAAATGCATTCCTAAGCAATATAATTCAGTTTTTTCTATTTTAAAATGTTAAGTTATAGATGCAGTAATTATGTTTGATCCTACTTATTAAGATTTGTTAATTTCTGCTTTCTGTTTCCTGCTTAACATGTGTCAGAATATCCTTTTGTACCAGTCTGGTGAAGACAAATTTGTTCCCTTTCTGGTTTGCTTAAAAAATGCCTTTATTTGGGGTACCTTCTCAATAGTGCTTCATTGAAATGCAAAATATGTGGTTTCAGAGCATCGTAAGTTATTTCACAGTCCCTTTGACATCAAGGAGACAGCTGTCAGTCTGCTGCTATTGATCACTAACATGTGCTTTTTAAAAATAGTGTATATATTGTCTAAATAAAAAAATTATTTTATTTGGAAACTGTGGCCCAAAATATATAGAATGTCATTACATTAAATCAAATATCTATTATTTTCTTATAAAACATACACATACTCACAATTTTCCTCACATTTAATGAAAATAGGTAAAAGTTGAACCAATCTCCCAAATATTGGCTTGATTTTTATCATTGAGACAACAGCAAATTGAACCATACTTCAATCAGTAGCAGACACTAATTTGATAATTCTTCTCAATAAATTTAACTTCTCAATAAATTATGGAGGAAATATAAGGCCATCTCCTCTTTATAGATGAGAGAAAAGTATAGAAAGCTAAAGCAATTTGTTTAGAGTCTTCTGCTAAGAATGATTATGGAGCTAAATTCTAGACATTCTAAACTTTAATTAAAATTTTTATAATGCATTGGAGAGACTAGACTATAGGAAACTGACACTTTATAAATCATTTACTCAATGTATAATTTTGACATTTTATGCTAAATGACAACTGAGAAAATAAGAAAGATTATTTCTCAGTATATAAATACACCAGGCTCTTTAATATATTGTCTCTCAGTCTATAATGATCAATGTTTTGTTGTTCTGTGGAAATTCAAAAGTTACACCTCCTAGGAATTTCATTTTGCAAAATAACTCTAGCTGCTAAATTTTATCAAAATTTAATAAATTTAATACTTTCTAGGTATATTTAGCTACAACTTTTATTAAACCATATTTCATCAGGATTAAGAAATGTTAAGAAATGTGCATATGAAAAATATTTTAGAAATATGATTTTTTAAAAAGTTGCTCTAGGCAATATGTTAAATTTTCTTTCTCCGAAAATTTGCATCATCTTTCTCATGCAACTGGCTGACACAAACTGACAACTTTATGAATATTTCTACTGGAAATTATAATTCAACTGAACAGTTTTGAATTAAGGAAACTGAATTTTCATTTCTTAAATTGCACCAAAGTTTCATGGCAAGTCATATTTTTATTATACAAAATAAATAAATGTGAACTCCTGAGAGTCAATGTGAATCATTTTATAAATGTCTAATAAAGCCTAGCATGATATTCAATGTAGTGTAAATGGATTTTTATAGCCTAGACTCTGTTATTTTAAACATATTTCCCAATGAAAATTCCTCAATAAAAGCTCATATGAAGACTGTAATAAAGCCCTCCTTTAAAAATCTACTGCATTGGATTCTTTTTTAAAATAGTACTCTCATTTCTAGACAGATGGAAATTAAAGCATTTCAAATCGGCAATACACATAAATTTATGTTTTCTGGGATTATATGGATATATTCATGTTTCAAAATGAAATGTATGATATTGATCATTGCTATTTTGACAAAATCCAACATATAAACCACAATTTTGTGCCGATATTCTTTAAACATTCTAACATAGTTTTTATAGAAAAATAATTGCTTATTCTACATAAAAAATTAAAGCAAAATATATCAAAATAGTAGTAGCATTTGCATATTAAGTATTTTAAGTAATTAACTTGACATACTGTGGAACAAAATTTTTCTAGTACTAAAAATTATTTTTAAAGTGATATAAATTGTAATTCTTAATTTATGTCTTATATCAGTGAGAAGCTATGCCAATTTACAAATATTAAACTGAAACTATTTTTATGAAATAGTTCACACAATAATAACAAGTGTGAAATGACTCATTAAAATGATAGTCAAGTAATGGATACCACATCACCAAGAAGGTTACTAGGAGGAATTATACATCACCTTTCACACAGATAAAAATGTTTCTGATATTACAAGGTTACAATTATTAACCTCACTCCTTTTTAAAGATGTTAAATTTGTAAATCAATTTTAAGATTACAGCAAAATTAAGAAGAAGATGCAGATCTTCCCAGTACACACATATGCATAGTCTACCCCATTAGCAACATTCTCACCAGAGGGTACATTTATTATCCCTGGTGAGTTTACACTGTCACATCATAAATCACACAAAGTCCATAGTATAGGGTATTCAGAGTAGAAGGAAAACCAAACAGGGCAGCCGGAATAGCCTGGGCAAAGGCTGTTCAAGAATCAAGAATATGCTTGAAGTATTCAAAAGTCAAAAAACAAGTACAGATTCTCTTACTTTGCCTGGTAATAATAGAGAATGAATGATTTTTGGAAGACTGGAAGATGTGGAGACTCTGGGATTATATTAATTGGGGAGTTACTTAAAGAATATATTACTCAAAGAGTTCCACAAATAAACTAGTCCTAAAAGGAGATTTCAAGAAAAAGGGTTTAGTAAAAGAGATCTGTCAAAAGGAAAAAATGTGGCCCTTCAATCTAATTTGCTGTTTATATCTAAAACTAATTGTATGTCTGTGTGTGTTAGCTTACCTTAGAAAATCTAATTTACCTGGAAAATCTGTCTATTTCTCCTTTTCATTATTTGTATTAAAAATGACAGACATAGAAATTATATCTGCATGACTGTCATAGTAGTTATAACCAGATATTGATCTCATTTTCTATTAAGTATGTTGTTCCGACTCATAGTCAGACTCAAAAACTAAAAACTAAATAGTGCTTTTGACTGCTAAATCTTGTATGAATAATTTGATGTTTACTTTTCATATTTCTAGCCTCTGTGTGGGCTAAACCATTTTGTCCTTAATTTCTCACCACTAAATTGAACTCATATCTTGAGAAAGCTTTAGATACTTCTTCTCAAAGGAACACATTATTTTTCTATTTTCAATGAATTATATACCTAGGTTAACAACTAGACATATGTCACTTTCTCTCTCTCTCTCTCTCTCTCTCTCTCTCTCTCTCTCTCTCTCTCTTCTTTCTTTGTTATAATGGCTTTAAAAAGCTGAATAGAAAATACTATGTATTATATACACATTATTTTAGATCATTCAAGAGTGTAAATAGATCATAAGTCTAGAAAGATTATATAATATGAAGAATGATGAGAGTAGGTCTAACCTTGTAGGTAAATAATGTTTTAAACTTCTCAATAAACTTCATGTGTAAAATTGGATGTGTAACATCCACATCCAATTTTTAAATCCAATTTTAAATCATCCAATTTTAAATCTTAGGAGTGTGACTTCTTGGACATTATTTCAAAATATTTTTAGAAAGTCACTATACTTTATATTCAACTCATGGTTGAAGTAGTCAATCTTAATTAAGATACCTTAGGAAACACAACTAGCTTTCTCATGACAATCTCTAACACTGAAAATATTGGAGCACTATGCCTAAAAATAAATTCCACTTACGCTGGTTAAGCTACTTCAGTTCTTTTTAGAAACTTACCTGTTACGCTTTAACAAACTCCACAGTTCTGAATGACCTATAATATTATACTAACTAATGTGATTATAAAATTTCAAGAAAAGTGTTATTTATTTTTATTTAAATAAAAAATTTAAGTCTTTTGATTCATGAATCTGAAAGTTAGCAAGGATCTCCCACTTAATATCTAGAAATATCTGTTGAGTATATCGAGAAGTTATACTTAAGTCTCTATTGAATGTAATATTTCCTGCTATATGTAGATCTACTCGTTAATTAAACTCACAATGAAATAAATATGCTGTGACAATCCTGCCCATTGGTATGAACATAATGTTCTAAGTTTTCTACAGGATAATCTTTGGATTATTAAATATGATGTTTATATATCTTTCATCCTCTCTTTACATTAGCACATATTTATTTGATTTGACATATCTTTGATATGTTATTTAAGGCATTCTTAAATATACTAGTTTATGAATGCTTTTTTAAAATATGGGACCCATAGTAGAACACAGGATGGCAAATGTCCCTGGATCAATGTGGAATTATACTCAGAAGTGCCATATTTTCTTCTTATCTTAGTCACCACCCTATCAGTTCTTTCCCTTTCCCTAAGTATATACGAATGATTTGGAAAAGCATGTAGTGTTGCTGACTTGTATCTAGCTAGAGTCAACTATATCTATTGAGTTTTCCTTTGCATGTTATTTACCCTATATGACACTTTAGTTGAGTTTTAAAATTCACATGTATTAGTCAAGGCTCCTAAATATCAACAACAACAATAACAACCACACACACACGAACCAGAAGCAATCCATTAGACTTTGTTAAACAGTAAAAGAAATATATTAGGACTGGGTAGCTCACTGTCTCATAGGATGAGAAAACCAGACTGGTGGGGCAGGCAAGAATTCAGCTACTCTTTTTGTGTTCTTGAATCTGAGAAAAGTCCAATTACAACTTTAAATAATGTTTTTAAAAGGCAGCATCCAGGAAATTTCCTGTCTTTCAATCTAACTCATAAAGTGTAGAGTTTCCCAGTCACAGAGTAAAGTTCAGAAGACTGACATGTGCAAGTATTAACAGTGCCCACCACTGCACTTAAAAGGTGTGAAATTTACTCTGTAACTGAAACCTGTGGTGGTTAAAATTATATGCCAACTTCACTAGGCTAAAAGAATCTCAGCCGGTAAAACGTTAATTCTGGGTATGTCTGTGAGAGTGTCTGGAGATTAGCACCTGAATCAGATTGAGTCTAGAAGATCAGCCACTGCCAGTGTGAGCAAGTCATAATGCAGTCCCTGAGGTTTTAAAAAGAACAAAAAGCCACACAATGTTTTTCTCTTTCTTCTCAAGATGTGACATGTATTTTTCATTTGCCCTCAGACATAGCGGCTCCTGGTTCTTGAGTCTCTGGACTCTGGGTTTACCTTCTTTCTTCCATCTGGGTTCTCAGGCTCTTGCCTCAGACTGAATGTTACCATGGAACATCAGCTTCCCTGATTTTCATTCTTCTACAATTATACTAGATGGCACCTGTGGCTCCCTGGTTCTGTGGCTCACAGGTGACACACCATGGGACTTCTTGATCTCTGTGTGAGCCAAGTGCCATTAACAGATTTTTTTTTCTTTGTATCCAATTGATTCTGTTGTCTGGAGAACCCTAATTCAAAGCCCTTCCTTTATATCAGAATGATAAAGCTACATGTTCTTTGGTATCTTGTTATGGTTATTATTGCATAACATTACCTTTCAATATTTAATGTGAAGAATTATCTGGAATTCCAATATTACGTTAAGAAACACAGTTAAATTCTATTAAATTTTAAAAAAAAGAAAATTTCTGTTAGAAATTATTTTTAGAGATTGAAGTAATTTTATTACATGTGAGAATCTGTTAAGATTGTAATTACACAAAATTTTTTAATATATTAGAACCTTTAATATTTAAACAAGATCGCACAAACTAGGGCAAATAAATTTCTGTATGAAGATTACCAGAAGTGATTATTAAGCTGCATATTGTTAAAATCTTACTTTAAACCTACTAATTTATAATCTGAGAGAGAACCTAATGATATGAATCCTTTACAAAGCACCTGTATGACTTTGTGACAGAGAAAGTTGATAATCTTTGCAATAAACACTAGCTATCTTGTTACTTTATGTGGTTAGCAAATTTCTTTTCTAAACTGCTGCTATGATTAATATCAGGCATCTTTATTTATTTATTTATTTATTTTTTAAAAATTTTGCTTAAAGAGAAAAATAACAGAATAAAGGGTAGCAACAATATAGAATTCCAATGAAAAAAGGAAAAGAACAACAACAACAACAAAAAACTAAGAAATTATTACTTGACAAATTATATACTGACTTCTTGGAAAGAGTTCAAATTACAAAGTTAAAACATGTGAAGTAGACATTCAGACAGTGAGACTGTTAACAGTTCTGCTCAATGATCTGACAAAAACAGCAATGTGGTCATCCATCTTACCCACTCAGATATGCATGCAATTATATAAAAAGGGTAAAATTAAACACAACAAAGTAAAACAAAGTGGGTCACAGGAAATCAATGTAAGAGACATAAATTTCAAAACTAGACAATCGGAGATATTCACTCTCTATCGTATTGACTCTTCTTTTCTTCCCAATAGTTGTCCATATTGTCACATACAGGGAATTCACATGAAACAACATAGTATGGAATTGATCTGAGCAGGATGAGGAGGGCATTTCAGATTTGCAAGACCATACATTAGGGAAGCCAAGAATTGCTGTCATAGTATCTCTCATTCTCCTCAAAACAGCTGTCAATACCTTCATATGTGTTGAACTTAAACAAGACAAAGCAAGCTAAAATCACTTTGAACAAAGAATGATAGTTTTGCTGGATTTCACATCATGACATTATGGAATCAGCATGGGGTACTGTACTGTCTCTTTTTCTTCAAAGTAGTTGTTCATTTCAACATGTGTTATATAATTTGTTCTCGTAAACTGTTCATAAGCTCTACACATGCATGTGTCTCTATGTGTATATCTATCCTTTCTGTATTAGAGGGAAAAACAAACCAGAGCAAGACAAAACAAAACAATTCCTAGAAAAGCATGAAGCAAAACCACAATACAAGGTGATCTACATATAAAACCACAATACAAGGTGATCTACAATGGTTACCATGGTGTCTCAGCAGTGTATAACAACATTAATAAAAATGAAGCATTGGAGACATTATAAGACTTCAAAAGCAAGTAATAATGAGACCAGAGTGGGTATCTTAGTGAATCTTGTCATCTTCAGTGTAGTTACCTATACGCTTAGACTTGATGCTATCAATCATAACAAATTTAAATAAAATCAGTCAATACAAAACAGCAATTTAACAAATCAGATTCAAATAAGATCAGTCATAATAGGACAGTATAAGTTATACAAGGCTTCAGATTAAGTTGATAGGAAATTAAGAATGATTACCATAATATATCCTCTTATTTTTGGGGTAGCTGACCATGTCCTCAAGTCTAGTGTAAGTAGACAAACTGAAACAGCATGTAATCCATCTAAGCAGAGTGATGAGAATAATGTAGATTTTAAATCTTGTTACCCAATTAACAATATCCTTTGCCTTCCTTTTTTAGATAATTCCTCCCCTTTCACTCCCATAGGGTGCACTGCTTATTTTGGGTCTCACTGCCTCCCTATATAGAGCCTCTCAATGGACCCTATATCCTGATCTACTCTGCCTGTGTTTCTCTCTGTTAATATTTCAGAGCTATCTATACTAGAGATTACAGTCTTCTCTGTCTTATATCTGCTATTCTGTTTTTCTGCCATTGGTTGTCTATTTTTCTGTTCCAGTCAACTGTCTGCCCCGTTCACTGAGGCCTCTCTGCCACTGTTCCTGAAATGCTCATATTCTTGTTCTCTCTGTCTAAAATGTCCTTCAGTATTTTTTGTAGTGTTGGATTGGTGGTCACAAATTCTCCAAGTTCCTCTTTGTCATGGAAGCATCTTGCTTCTCCATTAATTTCTAGAGAGAGTTTTACAGGATACATCAGTCTGGGCTGGAGGTTGCTCTCCTTCAGGGCTTGAATTACTTCACTCCAAGCTCTTCTTGACTTGATGGTCTGTGTTGAGAAGTCTGCCATGATTTTGATGGGTTTTCCTTTATAGGTGATCTGTTTCTTTTCTCTGATGGCTTTTAATATTCTGTTCTTATCTTGAATTTCTGGGATCTTGATTATTATGTGTCTGGGTGTAGCTCTGTTTGGGTTGTAGGTGACTGGAGTTCTGTATGCTTCATACATCTGCATATCATGTCCTTTTTCTATGTTTGGGAAGTTTTACTTAATAATTTCTGTGAATGGCCTTTGTAGTTCTTCTGCTTTGACTCCTGCTTCTTCATTCACATGTTTTATTCTTAAGTTATAGATCCTCTTGTCATCCTCCAGCCTTTGTATGGTTACCTCCTGCTCCTGTGTTATTTTTAAGAGATCTTCCCTTTCATGATCACACATTGCAAGCCGGTGTTCAATTTTTGATAGTCTATCTTTGGTTTCTTTCAAGCAGTTTTTCCAGCTTTCTATGGAGTCTTTAGTTTCCTGGTAATCTCTTTGAATCTGCTTCATTAATTCTAGGTTTGCTTTATATTCCTCATTGAACATTTCTCTCCTTTTGTGTTCCTCCATTCTTCTGTCTGTGTCTTCTTGAGAGGTGCCCAGCCTTTCTTTTATTAATCTACTTATCTTGTTTAATTTGAATTAATATTCAGTTTTGATCTCATTTATGAGGTCCTGAAGGTATCTCTTTATATCTGCTGATGCTGTGTTTGATGTTGCATGTTTGCTGTTCTCAATATCTTTTGTATTTACCTCTCCTGAATCAATACTCCCAGGGTTGGGCGCTGAGGTTTTTTCTTGTTTCTCTCTCTCGTCATGTTTTTGGTTCCTTCCATACAAGTGTATAGTGCAATTCCCAGCCCCTTTTCTTGTTAGTTATGGTTCTTTTGGAGCATGCAGGCTAGGGGCTTCTGCCCTCTGCAGTCTGCTATCAGAGAGTGAAGTGCAAGCATGGGTAGTATACACTGGCTTCTCCCCTCTGGGTCAGTTAACCTTTGTGGACCTTCACTGCATCAGTGTGTGCCATGCTCAGGGAATTAATTTGTAGCAACCCACTGGGTCCAGGCCAGGGGCACGGGCCAGTCCAAGCAGATCCCACCAATCCGCTCAGTGAGGGGAGCAACCAATGGAAGCCTCTTCCTTATGGAGTTAGTGCTGTCCTGCCAAAATCCTACATGTCGTCCAGTTGGTTACCCTTTTCCTGCAGGAGGGTTTTATTCCCATCATTCACAGCGTGTTGATGCCACCCCTGAGAACTGCTGGGCTCCCCGACTCTGACCTCAGCACAGCTGCGGCAAATTCACGGTGCCTCTGGGTGGGTTGTGTGCAGGGCCAGTTCTGGGCGAGACGTGTGCAGGGCTGTTCAGCTCCACGCTCCGGGCCGCTCAAGCCAGTTGCATCTGTGTGGTTTGGTGGGTCAGGTTGGTCTCGGGCAGGAATTCAGGCAGCTCCGGAATCTAAGCTGTGCCGTGCTTGCTGATCTTAGCTTCTGTAATGGTAGCCCCAGGACCTCATATTTGAGCAGTTTTTTTTATTTTAGTTTCTTCCTGGGTTGAGAGACTCCATCTCCCTCTGTTTGCGTCTCTCCAGGGTGTTCTATTCTGGCATTTGAGCTGTCTCTCTCAGAGAGGCTCCCTTCCTGCTACCTACCAGTCCGCTATCCTTGGAAACTCCAATCAGGCATCTTTGTAACAGCAGTATTATAACATAGAACACAATGTAATTGCAAATTGGTGCTTATTTATATCTTTAAACTGGTAATTTAATTTTGAACTCATAGTGTATTCAAAACAGTTAAAAATCAGGATATACAATTATTCTTACTTTCACTTTTGTTTTCATTCTTTTTATCACATGTCTTAGTTGATCATGTATCTTGCTAATTTTTATATAGGAATTTTTAAAATTTTTCCTTCTTTCTTCCACAAAAGAGAAAATCACACACTATTTTGTCCTTTGCTTTTGTAATTTAACATATAATGTGAATATCTTTTCACATTAATGGTAAACACATTGCCACCCATTAAATAATTTTAACTTTTCTTTTAGTCTAATTTTTTATAAGATTACATTAGACCACATTAATAACATTGGATAATTCTTCATATTACAAGAATGTTTAAATAATGTTTATTGAGGAGTAGGTGAAGAATGTTAAAGTTCTCATGATACCAACTTTTTTTAATGACAGTGATTTTTTATGATAATAATAAAACTTTGTTGAGCAGTAACTTCATACCATTGCTTTAAAATATTTAAAAATTTTTAAATTGATACAATGATTACTTATGTGGTATGATAAGATATTTCCTTATATGTATATAAGATGTGTAATCATCAGATTTGGGTTACAAGTATATGTTTCATCTCAAACATTTTCAAGGCATGATCAAAATGTATGGTGAATATTTAAATTTTTTTTAAAAAAATGCATTACAGTGAAAGACACATTAGTGTTATTTTCCCTTAAAATGCTCTTGGCTTTAAACACATTAAATCATTCTTCCCACTTGCTGAAGCAGTTCTGGAAGTCCTTTTGAGTGTCGTTATGCCTAGTGCCATCCAACAGAAAGGCAGTGTGTGGCCCTTTATCATATGCATCAGATTTGGCATTGTGAAAATTCTGCCTCTTTGCTAAGGTCAAAGGAACACTGAAAAAGAAGCATTTTGAATTGACAGGACACAGAGGAGCCGAGACAGCACAATTACAAATGCTCATGTAAACGGACAATGAGAACTGCTTGAAAAGTAGCAAGTGTGGTGGGATAAATATATTTAAAGCACGTGGAAGAGTTTGTGGGGGACAAATGGCAGTGAATCTTTTATTCTAGTAAATTAAAAAAATTATAAGTTCAAATTTTTCTACCATACATTGTATATCTATGATATATTTAGAAATGTAGGGTTAAATATTGTCAACATAGTTTCACTTTTGTGCTATGTATAAAGCACTAGAAGTTATTCTTTCTAAAAACTGCTCCCCTGTACTTGTTAACCACCTTATCTCCATTCCTGCAGCTACATCCTTCTCAGTCTCTGACAACACTATTCTGTTCTCCACTTATTTCTCTGTTTTTCCCTTCTTCTTCCTCTTCTCCTCCTCCTTCTTCTTCTCTCCTCTCTCCTCCTTCCTCTCTTCCTCTTGTTTCTCTGTCTCTCTCTGTCTTTGACTCTTTGTCTCTGTCTCTCTGTCTCTGTCTCTCTCTCTCCTGCTACCAGCACCTGAATCAAGGGCTTCATACATGTTAGGCAAGCTATCTAAAGTACACCATCAGCCTACTCTACGTTTCAGAGATAAATTTTTAGCTTCCACAAATAAGTGAGAACGTATGGTGTTTATGGCAATATGGATGTCCTCCAGTTCCATTCATATTGCCACAAGTATCAGGATTTCATGGCTGAATGGAATTACCTTTTACATATGTACTTTATTTTATTTATTTATTCGTCTGTTGATAGACACCTTAAATAATTGCATGATTTCATTTCTTTTGATACATATCCTTCATTTTCTCTTGATGCGTAATCACTGTGTGAGATTGCTAGATCATTTGATAGTTTCATTTCTTGTTTTTTGTTTTGTTTTGTTTTTTATAGTGCTTCAATACTATTTTTCAAAAGCGTGAACTATTTTACATTCCTACATATGGAAATGTGTATGGAAATACACTCTTATGAATGGAAATGTGTGTAGAAACACACTTCACATTTTCAACATTTAACTTTTTTTTGTCTGTTTGGTAAAAACCATTGCTACAGTTTGTATCTAGATGTCTCCCCAAAGCCTTATGTGCTCATAGGTAGGCAGTTTCGAAGCTGGGGTATAATAAGGTATGTGAATATGGAATAAGAGTGTGATGCTGACATTCAGGGTGCCTCACCTGGGTGTGGGTGACACCAACCAACAGGCTTACACCATGAGTGTAATGTAAAAGGGCTTACTGCTTGCTGTTTGCTGCTTTCTGCTTGTCTTTCCTCGCTTTGTGTTGTTTCTCCTCTGCTTTGCTGGCCTGCTTTAGAACCAGATGTTTATGGACTGAACTCTCTACTACAAACTATGAGCTAAATAAACCTTTCATTCTTTAATTTGTCAGTGTCAGGTATTTTCTCTCAGCAGCAAGAAAATTAACTGCTAAAAGAACCATTTTAAGTGTAGAAGCATGTTATATCTTTGTGCTTTTGATATGCACTTCCCTGATATTTTGGGCATTGTTTCATGTGCTAATTGGCCCTTTCTGTAACTTCTTTTGAAAACCATTTATTTCAATCTTTTTCCCCCACAATAAAATTGAATTATTTTGTTGTTATTGTTTGAGTTCTTTATTCTGGATATTAATCACTTGTGAGATTACTTATTTACAAATATGTTTCCCATTCTGTAGATTGCCTCTTAATTCTATTGACTCATTCCTTTGGTATATAGAAGGTTTTCAGTTGGATGAAATCTCATCTTTCTATTTTTTACCTTTGCCACCTGTGATGAAAAGTTTATATTCAAATGATCATCGCATAGATTAAGTCCTAAAATACTTCTCTTGTGTTTTCTTCTCATACCTTCATAGTTTTGAATTTCACATTTAAACCATAGGTTCATTTAAAATTGTTTTTTGTATATAGTCAAGGATAGATATTGATGTCTTTTATTGTGAGGAAGGTATATGAGGCTGCATAAAAAATGAAAATAGAACATAGATAAACCGAGAAAATGTTAATATTTCCTATTTTAACAATAATAATTTACAAATGGAAATTATTTAGTTGACCTATATTACATGAAAATAAAATGTTCGGGCTAGGGATTTAGCTCAGTGGTATAAGCGCCTGCTTTGCAAGTGCGAGGTCATGAGTTCAATCCCTGGTACCGCCAAAAAAAAAAAAAAATGTTCAACTGCTTTTTAAATTTCAATATAGAATTTATCTTAGTATTTTCAGGCTGCTATAACTATATACAACAATACAGGTAACGTATGAAAAACAAATCTTAGCTTCTCAGAGTTCTGTAGGCTGGGAAATCCAGAGCCAGGGTACTCACGTGGCTGGATTTGGAATAGGGCCCCTTTCCCAGAGAAGATGCCTTCACACCACGTCATCATATGGTGAAATGAGCACATGCACTCCTTTGGATCATTTTTACAAAGATTTTATTGAAGGAAAAATAATTCACAGATGCCCATGTCCCTTTTATAAAATACTGTCTGTGATCATCTTATTGTGTTCTTCCAATTATGTGTAGATTACTTATAGTAGTACCTAACACAGTCTAACAATTGTACAAACAGTTTACCTGGAATATTTTTAAAGCACAACAAAAATTTCCATACATATTCAATATACACATATTTTTAAAATTTTTTGAATATGTAGTTAGTTGAATACACAGTTGTGGAACCTGTGGATACAGAGGACTGATGCACAGTTTTGTTAATATCTCATATTTTCTCAATTTTTATGTTCTTTCTGTTTGTACACTGATAGTTTCCTTGTAAAATATTTTAATAATCCCCTGTATGTGAGTATATGAGTGAGTAATCAATTTTTGACATCATATATATGTACACTACTCTTTGCACTAGTTTTATTTTGTTTACAGAGTTTTGAACATATAGAAAGGTACTTTTTAAAAAATTTCCTCAATTTTTAATGCACGGTAGGAAGAAAACAAATCAGGTGTCCTGTCTTCATTTAGACATCAACTTTTATTTTCTCTTTAGCAATCTTGTTCTAAATGTATCTACTTAGACTAAAATTTAAAATTTTAAATTCAGTTTTTCAGCTGCAGTAATGACATTTTAAACACTATTGTAGAATGTTATATATATGCTTTTATGTTAAACAGGACACACTATTTGTCAAAATTCCAGATGTATTTCAGACGTTTTCATTCAGTTTTTTTTCTCAATGGCATCATTTCAGATGATCCTTATACCTTGTTTTCTCTTTATCAATGACAAAACACAAAATGATAAAGATAAATCTTTTGAACTTGACTTTGTAATTTCAGGATTGAAACATATTTAAAAGAAGGAAAAATTTTAAATTGCATTAAAAATTGAAAACAACATTTTAAAATGGTTGTAAACCATCCATATCAAATCAGTATTACTCCAATATGAAAAGATAATTAAAATAGGTACAAATGCTCCCAGATCTTCAAACCTGGTATTGAAGTTTTGAAATATTATTGTAAATAATTACATATGAATTACTATGTTCAATCTGTGACAAATACATGCATCTGTTTTCTTTCTCAGACATTACAAATATGCTAATTTACTTGAAAAAAGCAATTAAAGTTACAAGTGGAATTGAGTTTGCTGAGCAGCTAACCTTAAAATAGGGAGAATATCCTAAATGATCCAGATGGACTCAAAATAATCACAGAGACATTTAGAAACAGAAGAGAGAAGCAGAGTTACAGAACCAGAGAGACAGACTTAGACTAATGTTTCTGGCTTTGAAAATGGAGGAAGCAGAACCACAATCCAAAAGACCTAAAAATCTGTAGCAAGGAAAACAAATTCTCACCAAAGGCTCCAGAAACAAATACAACCCATCAACTCCTTCTTTATCGAGTGAAGTTCATGTTATTTTCCCATCCCAAAGAACAATGATACACTCTATTTGTATTTCTCATGTTAGTAAGTTTATAATATTCTGTCATAGCATTAATAAAAAACTAATGCAATGCATGAAGAAACATACAAGAATATTCATAGGATTACTGACTGTAATATTAACAGAAGACAAAATTAATAGTGGTATATTTAGCCATGCAATAATATGTAGGAGCAAAAATTATGAACTCCAAAGACGTAGAATTACAATAATCAAAGTGAGAATAATAGTTTTCAGTGTGTGGGTTGAGAATGGGGTAGAAAGGTGACAAAATCAACAAAATATACACAGGAGACTTTATTTCTATTGTTTTATTTTACTTGAACAAATGTGGAATGACTGTACTGTATAATTCTTTAAAAATAATTTTTACTTTCAAAATTTTTACAAGAACAATCTAGAGTGCTCTTAAGGCAAACATTTTACAAGAACAATCTTGAGTGTTCTTAAGACAAACATTTTATCCTAACTTTCTCAATTTGCTCTGGCCCCATGGACTTTCTTATTTTCACAAAATTTTCCACTTTTATTACAATCTTAGAGCCTTTAATTTTTATTACTACTGTCTAGAATACTTTTACCATCAGTATATAGTGCAAAGTATTAAGTAATATATTGTCTGAGTATTTTGAGGATAGCAGGCGACGCTCAGAAATTAACAGACCACTCATCTCTCACTTCTGAGTTAAACAAAACTTTTCCCACTTTAAGGTCTGGGTCTTCTTTACTATTAAGAAAGTTCAACAAACATTTCCCTAAGAGTAATCTCTTGTTGAACAAAGGAAAGCGTAATGAATTCTGCATTTCAGAAGTTGAAAACAAAAATCAATCTTTGGTAATACCTGTGGAAAAGAGGATCAGTAGTTAAAGACTGCATGAGGCCTAAATTTTTATGGAGTCTCCTGCACAGTGAGACTTCGGAGGAAACTGACAGCTCAGGTGAGCTCTGATTAGGACGGAACATTAAGGAGTAGGGAAGAGGTCAGCCTAGCATGACAGAAAGGAGAAAGCTTTGCTTTTTGAGTATCCTCTAGGTGAGCAACCCTTAGTATAAAGGTGAGTAAAGTAAGACCTCACTACCAGTCAAACAGCATCACTGGAGATATGGGAGAGAGTCAGTGTTCTATAGCAGGGCTGTGTGGCAGCAAGGCAGAGGTAGGTATCACAGTCACGAGCTGGCAAACCCCAGCACTCTGCATCCTTTTCATGTTGAGCAGCCTTTTCATATTGTGTAAGCCCTTGCGTGGTTTGAATTTTCAGAGAAGATGCTACTCTTAGCACTTGGTAAGTTGACTTATCCCAAAAGGGGGTATAGCACTCCAACAAGTTAAAATCAGGTATGGAAAAATAAGTTATAAGACTTATACTCCAATACACTTGTGAGGGCTAAAAATAAATTAGTTTCTTGAAACACAGTCCAAGGAGGATACAAATTCCATTCCTTTTAAATTATA
The DNA here is from genome assembly GCA_004027295.1 of Dolichotis patagonum. Classification (NCBI taxonomy): domain Eukaryota; kingdom Metazoa; phylum Chordata; class Mammalia; order Rodentia; family Caviidae; genus Dolichotis; species Dolichotis patagonum. The sequence continues at coordinate 111,066 of PVJX010001997.1, forward strand.
TGCTGAGCAATTATTCTCCTTGTTCTTGCTACCATTTACATATGACACTAGTAACCAGAATTTGGCAAGGAAAGCATTTCCTGAGTACGGGAAGACTTTCATTATCCTGGTGAATGTGTGCTTCAGTTATCTCAGAATTCACAAAAAAGCCATAAATGAATATGAATACCTACTATATTAATGCTGTCAGACGTAAGCAAATGATTAGCTTCTCCTGCTGAGAAACAGCAATGTCATTTTACGGGACTGTTATTATCCTATCCAAAGTCAAAGAGTTATGAGTGAACTGATACAATATTAAATGTATTTATGTTACAACTTGGTAAACTTGGTAACTTTCATTAAAAGATAAGTGATCGTCTCTGGGTGGTCTACTCTGTTAATAAGCATTGTCACATTTAGATTAAAAGGCATTTATAAGACTTTGGTACAATTTGAGTTTGAATTGATAGGTGTGCATTCTAACAGCTGGAACAGTTGAAAAAGTTTCTTCTAGGGAAAAGAATAGAAAATTGCTTGCCAAGAAGATACCAGCATGAACAGATGATATCACAAGATCTAGCTCACTGACTATAAGCACTATTTTAGAAGTCTCATTTCAGCATGTTCTCTATAGCATTATCAGTATTCATGCTTTTCATAAAGTAGACGCGTGGCTACAGGAAGGCAAAACTAATTCTGTGTCCTGCTGTTTCACATTTATTTTTTATATGAATGGGGAGATTGAAATTTTATAGCAATAAAGACAATTTTCTGATTTTATTTTACCTACCTTGATCAGTATGCAGTTATATACTAAAACATTCATTTTACTTTAAGATATATACAAAGTTCTTTAGAATATAGGACATAAAAGTTTAATTTTTATTATAACAGTATAGATAATGATTTGACCTCATAGTGAAAACATTCATGTACTCCCAGTTTAATTTCTTCATCCGTGTCACCTCCTCATTTCTAACATCTGTCAACCCTCCATCTTATTGACCAATTGTCTTGAACACTTATGTAGCTATTCAACCCTGAAGAGGAGAAACCTCAGTGTTTTTGTATATTGCTTTATAAATGCTTATTTTAAAAGAAACAAGAAATGCTACGTTACACTTATTTATCAGATACACCCCAATACAACCATAGCAACAATAAATTTATGATAGTCAGTTTGCAGCATAAAGTCACTGTGATGATACAGGGATTGTGATGATAACAACATGGTTGATTCTTACAGTTTAGGGAATACAGTGACAATGGCAACATTCTAAATTGCAACTGTAACAACTACCCTTCTCTTATGCCTGCCATTTGTATCACATTTGGAAACAATCAAATTAGAAGCACTATGTATTAGTTTTTCTGAGTAATAAATTAGCATTATGTTTCCAAATCACTCAAATGAGTTGTCTGGTTCTTTGTTGCTTCCGATTAATGGCTCCATTTTTTTTTAGTTTTTTGTTTTTATTTGTTAAAAAGTAAAAAACGGAAACATTAAACTGCATCTCCAGGCTCCAAAGAACAATGTTCTTACTTTTTACTTTTCTTAATGGCTGTAATGTTTTCATTTATAAGTTTTTAAATTGTGCAGTTTTTAAATTTATAGTTAATATCAATACCTTACTTTTATCATCCCTCTTTCTGTAGGAATGCTACTTTATTTCTAACAAAATATGAGACCAACAGAGCAAGTATCAGTTGAGTGTTCAGAGTTGAGTTTTAGTTGACTGTCCATTCATGCTTATTCAGAACTTGCTCAATGAACCGTTTAACTCAATATGAGCACTGTGTTTAAGTAAGATCACTTACATCTGTACAAGGACAACTCTATATTTACTTCTACAGACATCTGAAAATTTAAAACTACTCCTTGGCCAGGGCCAGCATGATGCATTTTAATTAGTGATTTATTATGTGATATTAAAAGTTTGACTATCCCTGTAGGCACCTTGTGCAAGAGTGTCTATATTGTATAGAAATATCTAGATGAATATTTTACATCTTGTTTAATGATCTAGCTTTACTTACATGAGTAACGGAATATGAAAGAGCCTGCAGTAAACTTTTGTTTGAATTCTCTTAAAATCAAAACACTGTGCTTATGTTTGTTTTTCATAGTCTAAAAACAAAGTGGATCCTACAACACTCAGGATCCTGTGGCCCAAACCCCTTGCTACTTTATAGTACTTCTTATCTCCTATTGGGCTATACTCTTCATTTTTAATAAAGGCATATGTTAATACAACTTAAGATATCTTATTTCAATTACCTGATCTTGTGTAATCAAGGCAAGGATGCATTCTGTGGGGTTCTTTTCAGAGAAACAGAGAAAAAGTACACATAACAAATTTTCCAATCACTGGTGTCACTTGTGTATAAACACTAGCATCACAAGATTGTATTCAATAAGAAAAACGTGATACTGTACTGATTGCAGACTCTCAATTCACTTTTTATTTATTTTGCAATGTAGCAGTAGTTTTAAGATTTTTAAAAATTTTATATATACGTATGTATAAAATTTGAAAGAGAGAGATGCTTGACTTAGAGCACATATTAAGATAGTGTGTATATATGAAACACATATAATATAGTAGCTTCTAGAATACCAGTTCTGACATTTAACAGTTAAGGAATCTTAGTTACTTTGCTTTACGTATCAGCTTGTTTCCTCATATGTAAAATGTGGATAGCAATAGTAGATTAAATTATTCCATGCTTGGTTCATAGTAAGCACTCAATCAATATTAGCTATATGTAAGGCATTGTCATGGTTTGTATCTGGATGTCTCCCCCAAGCCTCATGCAGTCATGCAGGGTGGGCTTTTCAGAAGTGTTCGGGTCTAAGTCTGTGACTGATTTGTAGTCCAGTTCTGGCATCAAGTATATGATAGCTACACCTGCCCTAAGAGGGTAGCTCAACACAGTAAAAGGGACAGAAAGACTCTTGTCCCAGCTATCTCTGTTGCTGCTTTTGCTGCCTCCCTCCGCCTAAGCTGCTGTGAGCTGTTGCCCCTCGGCAAAGTACCACTCTACCTTGGAGCAAGCCAATTAAAGGCTGAAACCATTACAAATTATATATTAAATAAACTTTTTGTTTGTTTGTTTAATGTTGGATGTTGGGTATTCTGTCTCAGCAACAATGAGAGAAAAGTAAGTCAGGCATCAAATGCACAAAGGCACATTGAAAAAGAATTATTCCCTCTAAACTGGAAAATTTCCAGACTGGGAGTAAGGTTTAGAACAAGGTAAGAGTCCAGTTTTTATATTCCTACTCAACAATAGTAAACCCATAATATTTTTCAATTTACAACCTCATTGTCCCTAGATCACATAGGGTACAATTGGGAAATGCATATTGTGTTTTCCAAAGTATAATGTAAAGTTGGAATTATTATTAATTTGAGTCAAGTTGGTTTGAATACAAAATGGTGCTCTTCTTAAAAGCTAGTTGTCTTTTACAGCACACCTTTTGAGTAAAGATGCTGAATGGCACTGAAATGGCTGCTGTATGATAATCACTGAGACTGGACTACTTCAACATCTTGATGTTTTGATTGTTTGATAAATCAGTCTCTAAGGTTGAGCTTATTCACAGAGTGAGGCTACTTACCTGTTCAAAGTACATCACTTTTGTCCTCCAGTTTTCATATTGGCTTCCTGTCAGTGTTTGCATTGATTTTAAAGTTTTATTGTTGATGTTTAAAGCACTTAATGGTCTGATACCTTCTTATATTAATGATTTGCTTATTCCCACAGGACCAGAATAAATTTTGAGATCTTCTTTTGCTACTGTATGTCAGTCTTAAATGTCACCTTGAGATTCAGAGTGAAAAGGCTTTTTGTGTTTTGTTGAAGTTTTTGAGATCAGTTAAGACATAAAAAAGAAAATACATCTTTTCTAAAGGCCGGTAGGCATCATAGGAAAATGTGATATATCAAGACCTTTAGTTTATCAAATTAATATGTTTTCAAGTTCTCAAATAAGATTGTAGTGGACAAATTTAAATGGCCAAATCCCCCAGTACTGCTATATTGAAATATTAAATCTATAATATGCAGAAATTTAAAAAAATATTATTTTAAAAATTGTAAAATACATTTTAAATATTATAATAAAATATTAAGTTCATAAAGTGCAGAGTTTTAACAATATCAGTTATTCTCAAAATTTTGAAAATAATTGCTATGCACCTGAGTGAAAGAATACTTTGTTTTTTTCTCATCTGTTATAACAAAACTAAAATTCTATTTGAAAGGTAATTATTCAAAGTTTATTTTTACATTCTAAAATATTGATGATAAGTGTCATAAATTTTAAAAATGGATTTATATATATTTGAATGAATAGCAAAAAGTATTCTTTGAATTTAATGTTTAATTACAAATGTTAGATTATGCTATATATTTGTGCTACATTGCTTTGGTTACTGAAATATGGTTAATGCCAAGAACAGTCTTGGTTCTTTTAGAACAGAAATAATTACTACATGTAAGTATAAATGTTAAAGCATAATATAGGAAATAAAATGACTTTTAGCAGCATTTTCTATAAAAAAGTATTGTAATTCATAATATAGGCAAACCAATTTTGCATGTCTCTTATCTTCTACCATCTATTTATGTATGGATCATTTATTCATCAGTTAACTCATCCCTTATCCATCTTGAACAACTATTACTTATTTATCTACAATTAATTTGTTTATTTCAGTCTAATCCTTTAACTTCACTTGCTGTAATGACACTTGATGCTTGATAATTTAGCAAACAGCAAATCCTTCACTATTATCTATATTATACGAGGAACTTGCGTGTACTTATTACATAAGTATAAGGAAGTATTTTGAAAATGTGGATTGCTAGATAAGTGACAGATAACCCTAATCTTACTATTATTATTTTATGAAAGATGTTTGTATATGATAGTAATCTAAGTGACGTAAAGTATCTCCTTTCCACTGTGCTATCTTTACCACATCATGTCCTTCCTGAAGCTATGCCACGGAATTTCTTCGATCAATAACAGAAAAGAAAACGTTTAAAATTCTATGACAAGTATAAATCAAACATCCTAGAACATTTAGATCTTTCTTGATAGTTCAAACAACATGAAACATCAGAACACAAAAGGTGAAAGATGGACTGTTTTATTTATTGTGAAAAGATATGTTTATTTCTTGATTAGCTGTCCACTTAGGAATTCAGTAACTGGCACCATGAGAGCTAAATTAGGAAAAGTTAAAAAGTTTATTAAAGTACCAGATCTAAATTACATTAGTAATCTAAGGAAAGCAAACTATGTTCAATTATTCATAGGAAATGCAAAATTTATATCCCACTGTAAAACTAAGTAATTTGATCAAGCAATCCATGAAAAGAAACATAAGCTTTATTGATTTGTAGGTAATACGTGCAAATCTGGCTATATGAATATTAGGTTAATATGACTTTTAGAAGTGTTAATTAAAAGAAAAAAGAAAAAAATTGCCCATAGATTTCTTTTTCTAACCTAAGACTTGGTTAGAGACATTGGCAAGTGTAGTTATTCTTTCAGCTCACTGACAGATTATTAAATGAATTACTTTTGTTTGACACTTAATAGCACTAGATGTTTAAATCATGAAACAATGTCCTATATATCAGAATTATTCCAATGAATATTTTATAAATATCATGATAAAATATAGCCAATAATTTTGTTTCTTCTGGATAAGTTAATGAAGAGGCAACTTTAGAAAAATAAGTGAACCCAGTCTTTGTTCCTGATATATTTTAAGTACATTTCCTTTTAGGAATCTGTATGTGTATTATTAACTTGTTCACTGGTGTTTTCCTGGATATAACTATTTTATTATAAGAGCTTTATTGATATTATAATCAATAGGGAAAATATGTCTACTTAAATTGCATATTTCAGTGTTTCATTATATGAATACATCCATCAAGGTACTGCCACAGTGAAGAAAATAAGCAGATTAATCACATCCAAAAGCTTCCTTAGATCTTTTTGTATACTTTCCATTCTGCTTTTGTTTCTTGTCCCAGATTTCCACTTGTCTCATTTCTGTCACTATTACTGTTAATTCAAATTTCCTGGGATTTCATATTATTGGAATCAATTATGATATGTACTTGTCTGGCTTTGTTTCCTTATCATAATTATTGTGATTTATCAATAATTTTGTGTGACAGTAGTTGATTATCTTTTGCTTAAAAATATTTTATTTTGGGGGATATTGCAATTATTTATCTTTTTGCTTGTTGATGATATTTGTGTTGATTCCAGTTTTGGACTACTAAGACAGATGGTTAGGAACTTTCTTCTATTTCTCTTGGGTAAATATTTGATATTTGGGTGTGTAATGACTGTGCCACATGGTAGATATAAGTTTGAACATTTTATGAAAGTCTTATATTTACTGAAACTTGTTTTGTGGTACAGAATATTCTTCCTTAGTAAATATTCTAAATGCACTTCTAACAACTGTACGTTTCACTTAAAAAATACCAAGTGGGTACAATTGGTTCAGAATGACATACAACTTTCTTATATACATGATTTTGGTGACTATCTTTTAAATCAATTGCTGAAGGAGGAATTTTATGTTCTATTTGTTTCATACTGGTTGTATACATATTTACAATAATTATAGCCTCTGGATGGTCTGATTTACTATTATTTTGAGATGTACTTTGATATCAATGTAGATAAAACAAGTTTTTTAAAATTAAAGTTGACATTGTATAGATTTTTAATTCTTTTATTTTTAATCTTTAAGCTATAATAAAAATATATGACAAATATTAAATTTTAAAAAGTTTATTATTGTACAAGATACATGGCCAATAATCTCCCTGGAAATACTCCGCCTTGCTTTGAACACACATCTCATCATTCTTGCCACTTTCTAAAGCATTTCTGGACGTGCTCTTTTGTGAGTATCTCTTCAAGATATGAATGAAAATATGGTGAATGTTATTGCCAATGATAATCCAAAGGAAAGGCAGTCATGAAAACACTACTGTGAATCCTCATCCACCTTATTCACTGGATATGCCACCATACAACTCCCCAAAGTCAAAATGACCACGAAAGGTTAACATCTTAAATAGATTCAAGACATTGAAGCAGTTCCAACAGCACAACTGATTCAGAAAGTGGCCGGGATAAGATAAGGATGCTTGAAAACAGGGTTAATAGTTTGAGAGGGATTAAAGGCAATTTGTTTTTACTGTAACAATATTATTTTTTAATTTAGAGAGTCATGCTATCTTTCTAGCACACTTTGTAGTTGTAGTTGTATCTTCATATTTAGAGTGAATAGCTTGTAGGCAATACTCAGAAATAAGTTAATCTTTATTAATTGGTATATTTAGACTATTTGCACTTAATTTTGGGTGCTTTGTTTTGTTTTGCTTTTTGGCTTTTTGAAACAGGGTCTCACTCTGTAGTCCAGGCTGACTTTGAACTCAAGGCAATTCTCTTTCCTCAGCCTCCCAAGCACTGGGATTGCAGACATTTGCTACTACATCCAGCCAATGTGAATATTTATAAAGTTAACTTTAAGACACATACATGATTATTTGTTTTCTATTTGCAGTATATTTCCTTTTTTCTGATATTTTGGATTGATTATTGCATAAAGATTTATATCTTTTGTTGGACTATTAATTCTAGTAGTGGTTGTCCTTGTGTAACTGCACTTTTTCAGGTCTTTTGTATTTGGTCAATATTTTTCCTTATTTTTGTTGGACTCGAGTTCTGTAATAAATACTTAATTTGAATATCACACATTTTCATTTTATAACACCTATTTTTGGCTTAACATACTATAATTCTGTTTTGAGTACTCCATTCTATAAATGTTGTTCAGATTTTTCCCATATTACTTCAACATACTTGTTATATTTATTCTAATTTTTTCATAATTCTAACTAATGAGTTCCTACTATTATTGTAAGATTTCCTACTATTATTGCTCACATTTTCCCCAATCTTTCAGTTTTACACCACACATAGAACTTGATTGCAGGATTGAAATAAATAGGATTTGTCTTCAGTGAGGCTATGTCCCTTCTATTAGGAAGCTGAAATGAGAGGTTGATCATTTTATTCCAATCAGGAATTGTATTGACTTGAGGCTGGATTGTAAATTTAGTTTCTTTGTCTTCTGATTTGACATGCTTTGAGCTCTGGACCTATGTATCCTACAGGTGAATAGATGGGCTTTGGGGTGTAAGTATCAGGAAACTGCAGGTCATTTTCTGCTTTTTGCCTGAGCCTCTGCTACCTGACAACTGTGAAGAGCCAGTCAGCACTGTCTAGCACTAGTCAGAGCCCCACAGAAAGAGTCGGTGAAGGCGCCAAAAAATCAGCTCTGAATTCTGGGAGTTTTCTGTTTCTAGTTTGTTACTCAAACTCGATAGAATATTGCCTCACTCTTTTCTTTCACAACACTACATGTTTTCTACATGTTTGACCAAGTAAACTGCATCACAGTGTGTCAGGTCTTCTAAGTGCCTCTGGAGGCCACAGGTCTCTGCCCAACTTGTGGGGTCTTACTTCTCTCTAGAATTTACTTCCTTTAAACCTCATTGTGTTAAGAATATATATATATATATATATATATATATATATATATAATCATAAGGCCATCATTTTTCCCTATGGTTACGGCAAGAACCAGGATGTGTTATGATAATTTATATCTTAACCAGACTTAGAACTAGACTGTTTTTAACAGGTCTTTTCTTTATTTCTTTTTTTTTTCTTTTTTCCTGTTGTATGTGTTAGGATGTAAACTACCCAAGAATTTTGATTTCTCTTAAAATAGTTTTTATGAAAAAAAAAGTTTTTAGGAAAGCAATTATCTGAAGCCTACAGTAGATGCGAAATGGTGGAGCAGTCTAGATGAGAATTACACTGAAGGATCTGACATCATTCATGTCAGGATGCATTTTCCTGCACTCTCCAATCCAGAAGTTTTTTCTTTGATTACTATAATTCATTCAAACATGCATTTTTCATCCATTTAAATTTTATAGCAAAATTATTTTATGGTTTTTGTTTTATTTCATGATACTATGTGCTCTTAGCTTTGACTCACCATTCTTCAGAAATAAAGAAATCTAATAGAATTTCCTCTACTTTCCTTTTTTATTATGAATTTGGAATCTTCTTTAGTAATTTCAAGAATTTTGTTTGTTAAGTGGTATATCTTTGAGAGTCATTTTGAGAAGCTTCAAGTCTGATTTTCTCACATCCAGAATAATAAAGAAGAGAAAGATTTATTTTTAAGTTAATTATCATTTAGTGAACCAAGTAGCATATTTTAATGATCAAGAACACAGAGTATGAACTCTGAAGTTAGAAAAACTGCATACAAATGGTTCTCCAGTCTACTTGTCATGTGACTAGCAAATTTGCTATTAACAATACTGCGTCTTATTTAACTGTCCATAATACTGCCATAATGAAATTATCTACATCATAGTTATATATTCTAAATTAACTAATGTTGCAAATTGCGTGGAACACTGCCTCACACGTAGTGTTAAAGAACTGTTGGTAATACAATCGTTTTTCATAACATGTGTTTCTATTACATAGGTAAGTTGTGGGAGTATAAAGATGAATCAAACACTGCCCTATTTTGAAGAATTTATGATCTTTTCAAAAGAAACAGGGAGGGACCAACAAAATATCTTAAAATATACAGAAAGCCATCTTATACACCTAATGGGATGATACCCCTTTGTTTCTCAGAAGATGCTGAGGTCTGTCTTGAAATAATTAGCTGGACAATCCAAAGTTCTCCAGTTGAGGAAAGATGACAAAATAAATAAAGTCATTTTAAACAGAGAAGTAGGATATGTAAAGTATAAAAATCAAAATGCACAAACAGAATTGGTGTAGAGGAAGGCAAGAAGCTTTGGGAGATGAAGCTCACGAGTGCTCAAAAGGACTGCCGAAGGTTTTCAAAACTGCTTTTGACTATGTCGCTCTAGTAGAAGGAAACTTTTTCATTGATTCCTGAAGGACTTGTAAATTTCTGAAGCCAGATATTGTACAAAGGAGCCGGCACTTCACTGACTGAGATTCTTTTGAGTCTTACTTTAACTCTTTCATTTATGAAGATGACATTTACCTTAATTTCAGCTGGAAGAAGCAGAGATCTAAGGAAACCAGTTAGTTATTCTGACATTTAAAGAACAAGAGTCAACAAGCCTTTGAATTATCTTGAGTATAATGCAAAAATAAGAGCAGAATTTCTACACGTCTGGAGGAAAACATAGATGCAAAGATATAAAGTTCATTTTCTCTGTCCTATAAGTTTATATTTAAAAGTGAGTATTGCATGTTTTAATAATTTTAAGTATATTTCACAGAGTGAGCAAAATACGATTATATATTTTTTTAAAAATGGAAGTAATTTTGTTGCATGTGTGTGGTACCTACAAGATTTCATGTAATTCTTACAGTCTTTTCTGCCTGGAGTGTCTTAGTAGCTTAGCATTCAGTTTTCTTATTCACTTTTGGTTTTAAAACAAGACAAAAAAATGTCATCTATATATGAACCCACTGAGACTTAAGATGCTTAATTCAGTCATAAAGTGATATATAGTAAGTCACAAACAAATGAGTTAAATTCTGGGGCAATGTTTGAAAATGAGATTCATTCACAAATCTGACAAAGTGAGTCTTACATACCTTTGACACAAATCCACATTGCTTATGACTGCACACCCTAGCACAACTGTGGCAATGTCCAGCAGAAGCAGACACGTGTGCTACTTTATTCTCAATCTTTTTATGTTACATGACTGAAATTATATAGTCTTTTAAAGTATGTCCTTTATAAAATGCAACCAGATTTCATACTTATGAGGCTAATGAATAATGTTGAATTTTTTGATGAATTGTATTATTTCTCAAACACATATATTTCTCTATTATTTCTTCTTATTAGTAGATAGAATGTTTTAACAAATACAAAATTATGCATAACTATATTATGGACTGATAAACAGTGCCTTGGTGAGAGGAATCCTGTATTTGTTAAGTTCAATGTTAAATTCATTTCATAAAGGAGGTTGAATAAGTGCACAACTTGCAAGGAAATAAATGTGACTTTTAAGGAAACATAGTCTCATTTATTACTTGTGGTTCACTCAACACTTGAAGTTTGGAACTGAAAATATTACTATATGTCAAATTGAAATACTGTAAAACAATGGTCTTCAAAGTGAAGTTAACGTAACACCTGATTCAGTCTGTAATATTTGTCAAAATGGAAACTTCTGGACTCAATCCAGATTTGGTGAGTGGAACTCTGGAATTAATCCTTTGATTAACCATGCCAAAGACATAGCCTTCCAAAGACAGAGATCTGACTTGCCTCTCCAGTTTATTTGCCTTCTAAAATAACGTTGTACCCTAAAAGTGTGAACAAATACAATTTTTTTTGTGAAAATATTGGAAAATTGTGCTAGCTGTGGTAGCTCACATTGAGTAACTGGGAAATTACATTCATAGATTATTTACATAGTGGGTTGTTTATACACATTATCTACTGTCTTAGTTACTTTTCACTCATCGCTGAGACAAAATACCTGATGCCCAAAGTTGGGAAAGTAAAGGTTTATTTCTTACAATTTTTGGAGGTTTCAGTCCATACTCAGTTGGTTCCAAGGCAGGGTGGCATGGCAGAGCACAGTTCATGGTGGCTACAAACAGCAAGGTGGAAACCAGCAAGACAGAGAGACACACCTTCTTCCTGCCATTACATTACATCCTGGCTCCACCCCCTAGGAGGGTGTAGCACTGACACCATCAATCCAAGCACTAGACAATGAACCAGTCAAAAATGTACAATGCAAATACATGAGGCCTGGGGGCCACTGACATAAACCATGACTTCTACTGTATTCCTAAGCATAGTCTTATAGGTGTAGGTTTTAGTATATTGCCTTTATTGATGAGAGAACACACTGCTCTGAAGTGTTATTTAACTTGAGCAGAATTCATAGAAAGTGAAAAAGTGAAAAATAAAAATTTAAATAAAAATAAAAATTTAAATCTGGTTGCATCAATCTTTAAAACTTTCCTCACAATATTAGGCTGCTATTTTGAATAAGATAGAAAATGGGCCAAAAGAAGCAATAACTATTTAATAGAAATTCATCTTAGATAGTACATATTTTTTCCATCAATTTAATAATAGAAGTTTATAAAGAAGAATTCTTTTTTTTTTTTTTTGGTACCTGGGATGAACTCATGACGATGCGCTTGCAAGGTAGGCACTTACGCCTCTGAGCTAAATCCCCAACCCCAAAGAAGAAATTCTTTCATCAATTTCAAAGATGATTTTTGAAGAGGCGAGGTAATGCTGACAAATACACATTTATTTATATTATTACCTGTTTACCTATTCAGTATTCATTTATTTATATATTAAATGGATTCAAAAGGTTAAATATGGGATTGAAACAAAGCTTGCCACATGGAGTTCACTAGAAAGATAAATTGAACTATACTCCAACTATGATTGAACTGTATAATTGGTATGTGTTAAAAGAGCAAAATGATATGACATAAGATTTAGATTTTGGAATGAAAGAGTGCTGATCTAGCGAAGTAGCACAGTAATGTCAGGGAAATGTAAAGAAGAAGAGTAAGAGCATTCTGTGTAGAGGTGATGTTCAAGTGAAAAGACAATGAGGCAGAAACATCTTAGTCTTGGCAAATGAAGTTAACCAGAAGGGTCAGCATAAGGATCAAGTGACAGAGTCACATCATATAATACTTAGAATAAGCACCCAGAGCTCTGAGGCCTGTGCTGTTATAATTGAAGACTCCTGGAATTTCTACACTAAAAGAGGGGATGAAGAAGAGCAGAACCCAATATGCATTGAAACGATTTATCTGAAGATGGACCAGCTTGCTTTTGGCATAGAGCAAAGAGAAAGATTGATGGACTAGTTGAGAATGGAAGTACAGATGTAGGAATGTGGAGAATAGGCTTACAAAAATAAATTTGAATCTAGTAGGATGAGGTTCATACTGGATAGTTAGGGGTGGGTAATAAAGGGACAAAATCATATAGGACATTACTTCTACTTTTCTGTCTATAGCCACCAAGTAGAGGAAATAAAGGCCATCTTTTAAGAAAAGGTTGAAATTCAAGACAGGAATGTAGATTTTTAACCCATGGCAATAATTTTGCTTTCTTAAGGGCATGGTATAGAATAAGAAACAGAGGAAGCCCTGGAAGTTACATAGGAAAGAAGTCAGGAAATAAGACTGAGAAAAAATGTCAGACAGACAGAAAGAAAATCAGAAGACTGAGATCATCCTGGATACGAAGGAAAAGATGGCTTCAAGAATGGGATGGTAAAATCTGTTGAGAGCCTCCGAGACGGCTTACAAGATGATCAAAGTGCTTTCCCTATGGCTAAAAAAGTTCGGCAGTTTTCTGGTCTATTCCACCTTTGAAAATCCTACCAGAATAAAAGGATGGGGGTAACTGGGATAAAGACGGGAGAGTAAGAGCCAGAAAAGGCTACTTTTTAGAAACAGAATACAGTAGCACCTCTTCATGTAGTAGTGTGAAAGGCACAAAAAGTAAGAATGGTTGATCATCTCAATGAAGGACAAACACTTTTGAGAGGATGATGGCAGGTAGAGGACTTTTGCTAAAAGAAAGAACACTTTTTCTAACACAAGAGAATAAAAAATGATGAGAATACTGATTAATTTTTTGCTATGTGCTAAATCCTCGTACATGTGTTATTAATTTTATAAAAAATAATACATTGATTAAATTAATGTAGTATGCTAGCATTCCTAATAACTTTAGAAGACTGATGCTGTTATAATTTTACAAAGGGGCACAAAAATTGCATGCAGTTCACCCAGGTACCACAACCAGTAGTGATGTCATGAGAGTTGACCCAGAGCCTGCTCAGAGCTGCAAATTTACTGGTGAATCTCTTCCTCTATGCTTTTTCTGTACTATACAATGTGTAAAGCAAGACCATCAATTGCAGGGTGCAGGAATGGTCATAAGGAAGTAGATGAAAGGATATTTAAGAATGCATAAAAGAGTAGCTATGGATAATGTGAGAGAAAGTATTAAAATGTGAGATTTCCATGTGGTTTTAAGTCTTCAATTGAGTTTCGGAAAAAACAAAAGTAAAGTGATACCAGTTTGCTTCGTTGTGTGAATCAATTCTACAAGAGTCTGTGTGAATCCAGGTAAAAGGATATAGACAGTTGGGCTCATTCAGGGATTGTTTGCGATGTTATTTTCTTTTGGCAAGAAAGTTGAGGCTATTTACAAAAAATATTAAGTCCATGATGTGAATTTAAATTTGATCACATTTTATACACTTCCATTATGTTGCAATTGGAAATCATTAAATTAGGATGTTTAAAGAAAAGTTAATAGTGAGCCAAACTACGGTGCTGGAAGATTAAAACTAACAAAGAATTTGAAGATAGGGACTAAAAATATGCCGCACAGCGAGTTAACTGTCCTCTAGTAATATTCTTGGGCTTGAGAATTACTAGAGTGCCTTGTAATCATTTACAACAGTATTCTCTGAATGTATCCACAGTTGGTGAATCTACCAAGACTGTTAGTCTTACTATGCCCCAGGCACAATGCAGAGATTTCCTGTTTTTTTTTTTTTACAAAACACCGAACTTTTAAACAAAGTGCATTTTCCCTGTTTTTGCTAATTTTTCCTTAATTTGTGTTTTCTTAAAGCTATAGCTCATATCTAGTTTATCCTTGTTAATCAATACTACCCAAGTTACAGTTTCATGGAAATTAATGTCGATTAAAATAGATTTTCTATCATTTATATAGGAAAGGCATGATACATAATTGCTCATAAAACTTAAGCAGCAGTGTTGTCTGAATTGATTCTTTTAAGAGAAATGTGCTGTTTTGAGGTCACTATCTCGTGCATGCATCATTCATTACCCATGGTGACATTGTATTGCCTGTTCAAAGTTATCTTAGAGCCAGAAACAAATAAAAGCTAGGCCTAAACTGGTGAGCAATGTGGTTTATTAGCATTTTTACAGATTCTTCCAAGAAAAGTTTCACTAAATGGACCCACCTGGGAACAGACTTGAATAGATAATTTTCTCTATATATCTTTCATTGTAGGATTAAGAATTATGAATTTCTCAGCCATAGACAATGTTGAATTTATTTTATGCCAATCTCAGACACACTTTTCTTTCTGAGTTTTATGCAAATCAGCTATCATATATTACATGGAAATCCTTGTTCATGTCTATATTATAATTACAAAGTAGAATCAGAAACCAATATGCAAAATCTGGAAAAGAGCCTACATAATGCACACTATAGTTTATCCACATATCAAAATTTACTGTGATGAAACACAGCATTTTTATAGACATTTATATAGGTGAATTGAAATCAGTGACATAACTAATGAGTCTAAAATACGTTGGCAATGTAAATGCTCTCAAAATAAAATGTTTGAAATGTCACTTGAGTTTTACAAAGACTATCAGAGGGGAGGCCAAGCTTAGTCAGTATTAGGATGGAAATAGCCCAGGAAATGGGCTATTTTAATTATATGGGACAGTTGACACCCAGACAGATCTGATGGGACATAGAGGAAACTTTAGCAAAAGCTCTTCCAGGGTGTTACCAGCAAGTACAACAGAAACAAACCAAAAATCAAGGCATAAGGAAGTCAACATAGCATGTGAAAAGTTTGTAGGGAAGAAAAATCAATATTCAGCAATTCACATATGCTATAAGTTTATGTTATATGTCTGTAGTGTTCCAAATACTCTTAACTCTTAGATGCTGGAGGAAGATCAATGATAAATCCACAGTGCAAGTGCTATGGGAAGGATCAAACCAAAAAACAAGATGAGGAAAGGAGAATCAGAGCTACTAACTTCGGGACAAGGTTATAATTTTAAGTAGGATGATAAGAAGGGCTCTGAAGGAGCACGTGGCATCAAGTCAAAATGTTACCACCTCCTTCAAAACAACAGGAAAAGAACTGAATGTGCAGACACTTGGAGGAAGAGAAGCCCAGCAGAAGGGCTCTGAAAGGGCCCTGTGCCAGGACCTGCTGAAAGCTAAGGGCCAGTGTGTTTAGAGGGGTGTCAGTCACAGAAATGGTACCCAGATACAGGTTCAGGGTTGACTTCTTTGGCCTTCTATACTGTTCATGTCCTTTTCTACAATTTTAATGTGGTTCTAAAAGGCAAGAACTGAAATGACAGACTGAATCTTCAGATAAATCCAAAGGAAAGTGAAATAGAGAAGTCCAATTGTATAGGATGTATAGTAAAAGGACAATGTATGAGAAAGTAGAAAACAACAAAACTTATAAGACTTTCCACGTAAGTGACTTTAAGTTTCCTGAAAGGGTATAAAGAAGAAAGTTTCCAATTTTTTTTTTGAATTTTTGTGTATCACAATAGATATTTAACTTTTAAAGTATGACTTAACTTTTCTGTGGCTTGATTTTATTAATGAAAAAATTGGCATTATAAGATATTTGTTCTTTTTTTTCTAGTGCTGGAGATTAAACTCTGAGTCTCATAAATGCTAGGCAAGTGCTCTCCTACTGAGATACACTCACAGACTTCTAACACCTTTTCTTAAATTTACCAGCCTTATAATACCTTTTATTAAAATTACAGATAATATACATAAACTATTTGGCACAGAGCTGGAAACAAGTCAGAAATATATTCATGTTTCTTGCTTTTCCTATGTTGGTTGCCTATTAATTACTAATGTCACTGACTTCAAATCAGATTGTTTTGTTCTAGACATAACTTTTGGATTTGAATTCTCACTTTTAAAGATGTCATTATTTTAGTACATTCCAGTGTCAGGTGAACTAACAGCAATGGAAATGCAGAACCTAGAAGACTTTATTGTTACTTTCCTGACTATAATTCTCATCCTCCACCCCTCCAGTTTCTCTAAGGGGCAGGAGAGGGGAGTATAATGTAAGTTCTCACTTGTCTCAGATTATTATGAGTTGGTCATATGCTTGCTTTGTGAATCTGGCAATGGTTTGAAACTGATACTTTCTCTCATGGATTGATTTGGGGTTTTCTAGAGACCCTGATTACTGAGAGTCTCCTTCTGGCAGGCTCCTTGAAATGAATTATTTTGTTACAGCCAGTCACTATGTCTACTCAGCCCAATGGCACATACTTGCAGCTGTCTGCTACTTTCCTCATACTTTCATGTGCCCTTTTTCTTAGGATCTAACATAGTCTCAAACATGCTTGTTTGCTCAAGTGCAAACCAAATAGTCCTGTATCCTGGGTCCAGGAATGCAGACCATTTCAGTATTTCCCCCACAATCAGACCAACTAGAACTTAGTCTTTTAGAATTCTCGTATTTGAATCTGACACCAGTAAGCATCTATTGTTCCAGATCTAGAAGGTAGGTGGTCCTTGAAGCATAGTTTCCTAGGTTAAAAATGGGAATCATATGTCCCCACAATCCTCTAATAAAGATTGGATGGAAATTAATACCTGAAAATATCTTCCTCTGGACAACTCCTAATTTCCAGTGTTTCAGTTTCTTCACTTTAAACCCACTCTGAGGAACCAAAGTTCAATATCTAGTTACCTACCAGATGCTTTTAAATAAGTACTGGTTATTCAGACTTATTTTGACTTGGGAATTTAGCTAAACAGACTGAAATGGTTCTATTTCATATCTCTTAAGAAACAAAATTAAAAGTGAGCTATCATAAAATTGTGTTTAGCTATCCAACTATCACTGCTACAAATAGACAGAGTGCTGAAAAAAGAAGGAAAAGAGAAAGAAAGAGAGAAAGAAGGAAGGAAAGAAAAAAAGAAAGAACTGAGTCTTTGGAGAGACCAGGAACCTGTCCAACAAGGCATCAACATGGAGAAGTACAGATGCTGTCAAATATATTCAGATCCTGTCAAATATATTCAGTAGTTGCTTCAAAAACCACCTAACCAACCTTATCAGCATAATTTATGCTCTTATTTTATATAATCAGTGGTGATTTTTTTACATATTAGGTTTCTAAAAAATATAAACCAGTGTTTAGCTAACTGAGACTGGGTCTTTTCCCCACATCTTCCAACATTATTAGATTCAAAGAATTCATTTCTTTTCAGAATAATTACCAAGGTTAGCAAACCCTCCTCTAGTTATTTTCTCTATGAGTGAACATTACTTGGATTCAAATCAAACGCTTTTGTGGTGATTACACTGGTAAGTAATATTTTGGTGGAAGAAAAAATGTATAACACTAACGTGATGAAACTAGCTATTATATTACACTAGAGATTAGGGCTCTGAAAAGAGACATTCCAAATAGTAATATGGTAAAGAATAGCAGCATTGAAAGAGGGATATTCTCTTTTAAGATGACTTCTTGGTGTATACAGCACTTGGATATGAAATTTCTGGTAAAATTAATATATCAATACTATATGTTTATAACATTAGCATCTCATATATGAGGCATAAAAGTGATAACAAAGATAGTTATATTTTTCTGGCATTGAGGATTTTTGTCTTGTAGGATATTCATCTTCTTTTTCAATTCATACATTTATTTTTGGAAACAATATGTATATGACACAATTCTTACAACTAGCATGTTTTCTATTCCTAGATTTCACTCAACAAGTTCCTCAAATTCACATAATCATTAAGTCAAACTCAGAAATATTTTTTCTCATCTTAATTGTACATGCTATTAAAAGAAATCTGCCAGTATGTTTTGCCAACTTAACATCTAGAAATAAATGTAAACAATAGCTAAGACTAAATAACTTTATTACTTAACATCTTCTAAAGAGTAGGAATTTGTTTACTTTTAGATAACATTGCTGTTTTTTCATTGTACTCACTCCCAAATGAAAGAGTAGAGTATTATTACATGTGACCAAGGTAGGGAATCTTGAAATATTACTCTTAGTAATAAAAATATTTGCTACAAACTAATTGCAATGTTTATCAAAAATAAGCACAGTCAAACCAAGAGTTTTTTACTATTTCAATAAGCATGAGTCTAATAAACAGACAAACAAACAAAAAGAAACAATGTGTTCTTTGCAACAAATACAGAAAACTAACTTATTCATACCATAAACCAGCTATATTTTAGGTATCTCATAGTGGATTTAATTAGTTTGTCTTTTGGTCTACTTGTTAGAAATTAAATGACTTTCCTTCTATGAATGCATTTTTCACATTATTCTAATATTTGAAATATATTAGAAAATTAGTGGAATGTCTGGCTTTGCCTTCTAATAAATGTATGCTTAGATTGCTTTCAGGTTGATTGAAATTGGGAGAGAAACCTCTTGGAAGATTGTAATAAGACACAAATAAGCTTTCTAAAGAGACCTATTTGATGCCACCTATCACGAATAGAGTGCAATGAAACTCCCCTAAATCCTTTTTATCTGCCTAGGGACTTCTAGATTAGACAAAATGTAAAAAATTTTAAGACATCTACTAAAAATCATAGTATATACCTTTAAAATCTGTATTATTCAGATTACAGTAAAAGTGGTGTAATTGACTTGGGCATTGATTCTAAACCAGATTATTTTCCTAAGTAAATTGTGCCCATTTTTTTTTTTTACTTTTGCTAATAATTAGCTCAGAAACCAGAAAGGAGCCCAAATATTATAGACTCAGTATGGAGAAATCAGCTGAGTGCTTGGGATCTCAAATGAAAGTAACAGTAAGAAATGGTTCATCCTCTTTCTCCAGAAGAACAGGTATGGGAACTTCCTTGTTCACTTTGCTACCTACTATAACATGAAGTCACTACCAAAGATCACATGGCAGATCAAGGAAAGTGGGGGCATTTTTGACAAGTCAGTTAATAAACTCTGGATCACTTACCTTACAGTGAGCTCATTTGTACATAATAAATTCATTTTTAAGCTTATTTTCTTCCTCCTCAATAAACAAAAGCTCTATGAAGCAAAGTCATAGTCGTACTACTAAAGCCTAGTACAATAGCTGGTATGTGATAGGTACTAAATTATTGTTTGTCAAATGATTAAATGAATGCCACTGTTTGTTACTTTAAAGACATCTTAAGTTACGGTTTTCTGCTACTTGTAGCTCAAAGTCTGTCATGAATAATGAATTGGATACAGACATAAATAAAGTGTTCATTTGGGAAAAAACAAGTCTAATATAAGGAAACTTACCAGCAAGGCCATAAAAGGCAGACTTAATTCAAACACACCCACAACATGCATTAAAATGAGAACACAAAATAATCTGTGAAAGACTTCTACTCAACACCATTGCAGTTCAAAGGTAAAATCAATATGAAAACTATTCAGACTTGCACAGACATGGGGGTTATAGCCTGTGTCTGTTTTTTTCTTTCTTTCTTTCTTTCTTTCTTTCTTTCTTTCTTTCTCTCTCTCTCCCTTCCTTCCTTCCTTCCTTCTTTCCTCCTTCCTTCCTCTCTGTTTTATTTATTTCTTTCTTCTTTCTTTTTCTTTCTTTCTTTCTTTCTTTCTTTCTTTCTTTTCCTTCCTTCCTTCCTTCCTTCCTTCCTTCCTTCCTCTCTTTCTTTCTTTCTTTCTTTCTTTCTTTCTTTCTTTCTTTCTCTTCCTTCCTTCCTTCCTTCCTTCCTTCCTTCCTTCCTCCTTTCTTCCTTCCTTTCTCTTCTTTCTTTCTTTCTTTCTTTCTTTCTTTCTTTCTTTCTTTCTTTCTTTCTTTTCTTTCTCTTTCTTCTTTCTTCTTTCTTTTTTAATTTTTGATACCAGGAATTGAACACAGGACCTTGTGCTTGCCAGGCAGGTGCTTATGCCACTGAGCTATATCCCTGGCCCACTTGTGTGTTTTTTAAACAATGTGATTGTTAAAAGTAAAAAGAAAGGAAAATGGTAAGTTCTGAATTTAAAGAATGGTGATAAGTATCAAAGGACTGAAAAAAGAGTCAAATTACTGTATAAGCCTTCAAAATTTAGGACTTTAGTTACAGCATACCTTACATTGAAAAGTACCAGAGTATTACAAAGTACTAAAAAACCATTAAAGACCAGAAAGAAAAAAGACCAAGATTTGATCACTGTTTTTAAAAATAAATATAATATTCTAATGAGTGGCACTACAGACACATAATGAATTGTGAATACTGGATTTTACTTTCAACTAGAAGAATAAGGAAAACAATTTATTGGGTAAACAATTTGTTGAAGGAGACATTGAGATAGGTTTTGAAACATCTCCTTCACAGCTGAAATTGAAATTGCATTTTCAAAATATCGGATTAATAAAGATGAAAATGTTTCAAACTCTTATTGACAGAATATGGGAGTAATAGACATTCCTATACAACGTAGATGGATCTGGTAATTGGGAAAAACAGTACTGTAAAAGGACCAATATAAAGCTGTCTGAACAATAGTGAAAAGGTCATATCATTGGCTCAGAATAAACTTTCTACCCTTAGACAACAAGCATATTTATAATAATGTTAGATAAAATTAAAGCCTTCAGGGGAAACACAAGATTTGAGTAAAGGATGATTGGGACATTTTTTTAAGGTGGGCAGGAATATCCTATTTGAAGTGATGTCATTTCAACAGAAAGCTAAATAAGGAAGAAGTCAGGCCATGCTGGTACCTCCTAGGAGGAAAGAAAAAGCATCACAAAAGCCTGGTTCAGCACCAAGGATGCCTTGCCACTGTGATGCTTCAGGTGTCTCCTCTGTGCTAGTCAGGGCTGTCCCGAAAAGGAGGACAAGAGAGACACACAACACCACACACACACACACACACACACACACACAATTTACATAGTTTTTTTTCAGAAACATAATTACATTAAACAATATTTTTAATCGGCCACTGTTTAGTCCAGTCAGTTGATACATAATATTAGCAATTATGATGCACAGTATCATAGGTGTTGGAAGCTGATTATGTCAGAAATTAACTTGAAATTTTTTTTTCTTCAATTCTTTTCTTCACTTGTTTCTTGACACCACTGTGCATCAAATGAGCAAATTCCAAATCTGGGTAGTTATCAAATCACCTGCTTTCACAGAGACAGCAACTTAATAAATTAAAAAAAAACTCTTTGTATAATCTCCTAAATATTGGTTCCTTAGGTCATGTCCTTATCATCTCACTGGTTTAGAGAAAAATATAGCATTCATTCTCTTGTCTAACCTGAATATGAACTTTCTAAAATCCATTTAGCTTGTGTCATTCTACTGTTCAGAATTACTCACTGGCAAACTATCTTCAAAAAAAAAAATCCCTGAAAAGTAGCTTGAGCAAATAGAATATTATTTCTTGTACTGATTTGATATCTGTTACAGTTATTTAAGAGAGTGTCTTTAATTTTTATAGTGTAAAAAATGGAAATACATAGTTAAAAAATGAGAAAATCTGTTTATAGGTAATCTCTTTTTTCCTATACTGTCCCTCTGTGACAGTTACTTCTATATGAAACTTGGTTAGGCAATTTTGTTAAATACCAAACTAGATGCTGCTATGGAGGTGCTTTTTAAATGTGATTAATATTTCACTTCATAGTCTCTAAGTAAAGAAGCTTACCCTTCATGACAAGGGCGTGTTCATCCAAAATATTCTTAACAGAAACGGCTGAGGTCTTTTGTTTTTCCTTCCTTGGTTCTGCTTTCAGCCTCAAGATGCAGTATCAACTCCTTCAAAGAAGAGGGACACAGGAATGAATGGGTTAAGCACTGTTTGAACATAAATTCTGTCTATTTTACCAGAAGAAGAAAAAGTAACACAAATACATTCAGAGAATCTGGAAGAAGTTGGAGAACGTATATTTGAGAAACACATCTCTACTACCTTAATAGGAGGACAACAGATAATGAGATAAAATGAATGAGAAGAAAATGTGTAAATGTTTTATTTACAGAAATGCCCATTAAGTAGCAAAAGAATCAGTTGAAAGGCTTCAAAGTGGTTGCCTCTGCGTAACAGAGGGGGAGAAGGTAAGAAGACAATTTTTAGTATTAATAATTTTATGTTTTTAAAATATTTATAATTCTTGATTTTTAAATTTGGGTAGATATTATAATTTTCATTTGAAACTTTCATCTTAAAGCAGGTGTGGCAGTGCATACCTGCAATTCCAGAATTCTTGGAGGCTTAAAGCCGAAGGATGGCAAGTTTGATCCCAGCCTGGGAAACTTAGTGTCTCGAACAAATAGATATAAAGAAATAAATATTTTAAAAAGTGATGGAGACATAGATCGTTGTGAGAGCCCTGGATTCAACTGAAAAAAAGAATAAATTTAATTTTAAAATGTGAAGATATTATTCATCTTGGTTATGTATAACTAGGAAAATTATTTTCAATTGTTACTTATAGAAGAAAGCAATAATTTCAATATATTTTGTCTTTCATAATGCATTTTCACTTTTGGAGTTATAAGTGTGCATTTTAACTTTTGAAATTATAAATATGGCTGAATGAAAGATAATTAAGCATTTCAGTACTGTGAAGCCAACCAGGTAAAAAGCACTTTCTTTTATTTCATGTAGAATTTGCTATGTAATAGAATTTAAGACAGACTATCTAACATTTAGTGTATCTATGTTCACTGTTTTGTTATGTGTGTGTGTGTGTGTGTGTGTGTGTGTGTGTGTGTGTGTGTGTGTATAGTTGTTTTTGTAAATAAATTTAAGTGTTTGGGCAGAGTACTTGAAAGACTATCATATGAACAACAGTGAAGGACTGAGCAAACATATGAAAAAGACTGGTAGTAGTTTACTTCAGTACATTTGTCCTTTTTTTAGTAGTATGAATTCCAGTTTGGTGTATTTTCCAAGGGAACATGTATGGTGGTATACACTTAAACCCTGAAGCCAAATGTGATCAAATAATTAAATGTTGAAAATTGACATGTAAGTTAAGTGTTTGTTTAGCTTCTGTGAGAGCTCGGATCTTCTTTGCCCATTTTTCCATCAGGCTGCACAGAAAGAGAAGGGAAAGGTGATGGTTGGGCTTCTAGCATCCCCCTGCCATTCAGATGATGAGGGCCACAAAGACAGAAAGAAGCAAACTAGAAGTGATGTTGTAGGAATTTAGTACAAGTCATGATGTTCTTTTGTGTGGCAGAAGAATGTAATTATTTTCTGCTTTTCCTGGGTTTCTCTGTCTTACCTAATAAGAGTATGAAATAAAAACACATTTTTCTCTAAATATTCAAAATGCTTGAAATTTTAATGTAGAATTAAAAGAAATAGTGACAATGCACTCACAGTAAGAGTATATAAGGCAGTCTATTTTGCATTTTTCTCCTAAGTAAACTGTAACTAATCTTCTGATAAAATACAGTGCCAACAAAAATTAGCTTTAAATATTTTATTAGTATGAATCATGAAACAATGGCATTATTCTGAATTATCAGCAGATAGGGTGATAAACTAACTGATAGGAACATGAATTATATTTGTTAGAAACACTGCTGCCTAAAATGAAAACTACCTGAAGAAATAGGAACATAAAACTGGCTTCAGGTATTTCACTATAATCCAGTAGAATCTGTTAATAGGTTCAATGGCAATATTATTGATGCTGATGTCTATTTAAATTTATAGAACGAGTAAAAATTTGAAGACAACTGTACTGATATGAAATATAGATGAAACTTGTCATTTATTTAAATCTTAAAAGAAGTGGTTGTTTTATTTATTAAAAATCTTGCATTAATGTTGCTTTCCACTATATTTCCTTGGTGGGCTATACTGAGAAGCTGTATATTGGTTTTACTAAGAACTATGACAGGGGATCTTATTTATTTGTGCTTATAAATTTTTAAATATAAAATTTCACTGAAGTATAATTTGTATACTTATAAAACATACAACTTGATGTTTTCTACTATATTCCCAACTATATTGTCAATATCTCTAATTAATTTTGGAACGTTTTCTTCACCTCAAAAGGGAACCCCATATTCATTAGCAATACAGGCTGCACCCCTGCCACACTTTCTGACAAACAAAAAACTGTCCATCTGTATGGATTTTCTTATTATATTTTGTGTTTGTTTCACTTATCATAATTTTATTAAGATGCATCTATGCTATAGTATATATCCCTACCCCTCACCTTGTTACTGTTTATGGGTGATAATAAATTATGTGAAAATACCACATTTCTGTATATACTTTCTTTTTTTTATTTTAAAGAGAATAAAACAAAGGAGGGCAGAAAACAGCAGATCAGAATAGGACAACATAGGCACCACAGTACTTTACATTAAGACTACCGGATATTAACAGTAGCTATCACAATATCTCTTTCTCTGCTATAGTTGAGCATAGTTTCAAATACAATAATATCCAACATAACAAAATAGTATAAAACCATTCAAAGAGTGAAAGAATTACAGGGCTTTCTGAACTGAATAACAGAAAATGATCAATGGGTACTATAATATCTCATTTTCGATAGAAAAAATTTTGTTTAAACTATCACACATATTAAAATCCCAATAAGACACAATGTGATAGACAGAATCAATGCTAGTAGAAGAATAGAAGCATGGTAGGACTTCTAAGAAGGATGATATTAAATCAGCAATAGCTGTCATAATGTTTTGTTTTCTTCAAAACAGCTGTTCATACCATCATGCATGATATAGTCAAACAAAACAGAATAAAACCATTCCGACTGATGAATGAAAACACAGAAAGGCTTCAAAGCTATGAGATGGGGACTCATGCTTACCAGAAAATCTTATATACTCTTATCAACTCTTATACGAGGGAGACTATACGGTATTTACACATGTGAATCTGGTTTATTTCGCTTATGAGTATGATCTCAATCATGTCCATTTATTTATAAATATCTCAATGTGATCATTCTTTATGGCTGAGTAGTACTCCATTGTATAAAAATGCCACAACTTTTTTATCCATTCCTCAGTTGATGGGCACTTAGGTTGTTTCCAGGATCTGGCTATTACAAATTGTGCTGCTATAAACATGGGTGCACATATATCACTGTGCTATGATGTTTTCAGTTCTTCTGGGAATATGCCTAGAAGTGGAATAGCTGGATCAAATGGGACTTCCAAACCCAGCTTTTTGAGGAATCTCTAGACTGACCTCCACAGTGGTTGCACCGTCTACACTCCCACCAACAGTGCAGAAGAGTTCCTTTTTCCCCACAGCCTCTCCAACATTTGTTGTTGGTAGTATTTTCTATCCTGGCCATTCTTTCTGGAGTGAGATGGAATCTCAGTGTGGTTTTAATTTGCATTTCTCTCATGACTAATGATGATGAACATTTTTTCATGTATCTATTTACCATTCGTACTTTTTTTAGTTTTTTAAAAAATTTATTTAAAGAGAAAAAAAGCAAGACAGAAAAAAGGGTAGAAATAATACAGAATTTTAAAAAAGATTAAGAAACCACTGCTTGATAAATTACATATTGTCTTCATAGAAATAGTTGTTCATTTTACAAAATAAAGGCATACAAAGTGAACAAACAGTGAGGCTGTAAACAGTTCAGTTCAATGATCCAACAAAAACTTGTAATACGGTCATCAATCCCACACACTTAAACATACATGCAGTTATATCCTTTAGCGCATTTTCTTTTCCTCCTTTTGCTTTTTAAGTACATTGTCTGTTTAGTTATATCATGTTTCAGCTTTATCAGTACCTTTTTGATCTGTTTTGTTATTTCCTTTTTAATCATCTTATATAATTCTGTTGTTTTGTTTTGAGTTTCTCGTCATCCATGTCACATGGATCAGTTTTGATGGAGTTGGGAGTTTTTGGAGGTATTTTGTTACCTTGTTTTCTCATGTTCTATTATTTTATTTTTATTTAATTTTCATTAACTTGGAGGTAGTTACATACAACAAAACAGTATGGAATAAAGCCAATTGAGACAGTATAGTGAAATTGGCACAGAACATCACAGCATGTCACCAGGACAACAATAATAGGCACCATTGTATACCTCGTTATTTTCACAATAGTTGTTCTTCTATTAGGTACAGAAAAATAAAAAGAAATACACAACATTATAGAACATATCAAAACAGAATATTGAATAGAGCAACACCGTTAATCAGGACAAAACAAAACGGCGGTAAAAATATCTGCCTTCAAAGATAGTAGAAGGAAACTCCCCCCACTTGCTGTACCACATATGGTCACCTCCCAAGAGATACCCAGATCCCTGGATCCCAATTGTTAGTGGGGGGTAGGGAGGGAGATATGGTATGGTTGATTCTAAGCCCATGCCCCGGTAGGCAGCAGGCTGGTTACTGGTTGGCTCAGCGCCCTAAATTCCAACATGGTGTGGATCTCAGGAGACGCTGTTGCCTCTTGTTTCCCCGCCCTGGGGTGGCTGCAGCTTGCCAGACCACAGTCACTTACCAGGGGGGCAGGCTGGTTACTGGTTGGCTCAGTGCCCTAAGTTCCAACATGGCACCCATTCGTATTTCTTCATCTGAGAACTGTGTATTC
This sequence comes from Dolichotis patagonum, assembly GCA_004027295.1. NCBI lineage: Eukaryota > Metazoa > Chordata > Mammalia > Rodentia > Caviidae > Dolichotis > Dolichotis patagonum. The sequence continues at coordinate 138,590 of PVJX010001997.1, forward strand.
ATTTCAGACACCCATTTTTGGATTGGGTCTTTGAATTTCGAGGGTCCGATTTTTTTTAATTCTTTATAAGTTCTAGACAGAAGTCCTTTGTCTGAGAACCTGCCCATGAAGATTTTTTCCCAATTTGTGGGTTTTCTTTTCACTCTGCTGGAAATCTCTTTGACATGCAGAAACTCTTTAATAAGATGAGGTCCCAGTTACTGATTCTGGGAAGTATTTCCCGTGTAGTTTGGTTCTTGTTCATGAATTCTCTTTCTACCCTATATCTTTGAGATTTTTACTTACTTTGTCTTCCAGAAGTTTTATTTTTCTGTTTTAATATTTAGACCTTTGATCCATTTAGATTTTAGTTTAGTATATGGTGATAGACATGGGTCTAGTTTTAGTCTTCTGCATACATATGGATAGCCAATTTTTCCAGCACCATTTGTTAAAGAGACTGTCATTCTTCCAGTGAACATGTTTAGCCCCTTTATCAAAGATAAGGTGGTTTTTGAGTTTGTGGTTGTGGTTGCATCTTCCAATTTATTCCACTGATCTTCAGGTCTGTTTTTATTCCAGTACCATGCTGATTTTATTACTGTAGCTTTGTAGTATCATTTCAAGTCAGGGATTGTGATGTCTCCTGCTTTGCCTTTGTTGCTTAGAATTGCCTTTGCTATTCTAGGTCTCTTCTGGTTCCAGATGAATTTTAGGAGTGATATCTCTAGATCTTTGAGTTATGTTAGTGGTACTTTGGGATTGCATTGAATCTGTATAGTAAGTTTGGGAGAATGGCCATTTTTACAATGTTTGCTCTTCCTATCCATGAACAGGGTATGTCTTTCCATTTTCTGAGGTCCTCTTCGATTTCCTATTTCAGGGTATTATAATTTTTACTGTATAGCTCTTTTACTTCTTTTGTGAGATTAATTCCTAAGTATTTCATTTTTTTGGATGCTAGTGTAAAGGGTGTACTTTCTCTTATTGCTCTCTCAGTACTTTTGTTGTTAGTGTATAGAAATGCTATTGATTTTTGAGTATTGACTTTGTATCCAGCTACCTTGCTGAATTTATTTGTTATATCTAAGAGTCTTTCAACAGAGTTTTGGGGATCTTCTATGTAAAGTATCATGTCATCTGCAAATAATGATAATTTAACTTCCTCTTTTCTTATCTTACTACTTTTATTTCTCTTACATGTCTTATTGTTCTGGCTAGTATTTCCAGTACTATGTTGAATAGGAGCAGTGAAAGGGGACGTCCTTGTCTTGTGCCTGATATTAAGGTAAAGGCTTTCAGTTTTTGACCATTTAATATGATGCTGGCTGTTGGTTTGTCATAGATGGCCTTTACCATATTGAGATAAAGACCTTCTATTCCAATTCTCTGTAATGTTCTTATCATGAATGAGTGTTGGGCCTTATCAAAAGCTTTTTCTGCTTCTATAGAGATGATCATGTGGTTCTTCCTTTTGGCTCTATTGATATGGTGGATTACATTTATTGATCTGCATATGTTAAACCATCCCTGCATTCCTGGGATGAATCCTACTTGGTCATGATGTATAATCTTCTTGATGATTTGCTGCATCCTGTTTGCCAATATTTTACTGAGAATTTTCCATCTATGTTCATTAGGGAGATTGGCCTATAGTTCTCTTTCTTAGTTGGGTCTTTCTCAGGTTTTGGTACTAGAGTAATATTTACTTCCGTGAATGAGTTAGGAAGAATTGTTTCCCTTTCAATTTCATTGAAGAGTTGGAGGAGTGTTGGAATTAAGTCTTCTTTATATTTCTTTTAGAATTCCACAGTGAATCCATCTAGGCCTGGGCTCTTCTATGTTGGCAAGGGCTTAATTACATTTTCAGTTTCATTAATAGAAATTGGGTTATTCAGCAGTTTTACATCTTCATCATCCTCCTTTGATGGTTCATGTTTATGTAGGAATCTATTTCTACTGTGTTATTGAAGCTATGAGAGTAGAGGTTTTCAAAATAGGTGTTGATGATCTTCCGTATTTCTGCCGAGTCTGTAGTAATTTCACCTTTTTCATTCCTTATTGCATGAATTTGAGTTTTTTTCTCCTTTTCTTAATAAGGTTGATCAGGGACTTATCAATTTTATTTATTCTTTCAAAGAACCAAGTCTTTGATTCATTGATCCTTTGTACTGTGTTATTAGTCTCTATTGCATTAATTTCTTCTCTGATCTTTATAATTTCCTCCCTTCTTTTGGCTTTGGGCTTGGCTTGCTCTTCTTTCTCTAGATGTTTGAGTTGTAGCATCAGGTTGATTATTTGTGTTCGTTCTGTCTTCCTGATGTGGAAACTCAATGCAATACATTTTCCTCTTAGGACTGCTTTCATTCCATCACACAAAATCCACTAAGTTGTGTTTGTATTTTCATTTACTTGTAGATATTGTTTAATTTCTTCTTTAATTTCCCTGTGTCCCACTGATTGCTCGAGTGTATTATTCAGTTTCTATATGTTTGTAGGTTTTTTGCAATTTGTTTTAGTATTAATTTCTATTTTCATGGCACTATGATCTGATAACATGCATGGTATAATTTCAATTCTTTTCCATTTACTTAAATATGTTCTGTGGGCTAGTATATGGTCTGTTTTAGAGAATGTCCCATGTACTGCTGAGAAGAAATTATATTCTGATGTTGTTGGATGGAACACTCTGTATATATCTATCAAGTCCATTTGTTCACAGGTGTGATTCAGTTCTGTTAAGTCTTTGCTGATTTTCTGTCTACTTGATCTGTCCCTTTGTGTCAATGGTGTGTTAAGTCTCCTGTTATAATTGTGTTATTGCTTATTTGATTTTTCATTTCTGTTAGTATTTGCTTTATATAGCTGGATGCTCTGGAATTTGTTGCATATATATTTAAGATTGTTATCTCTGCCTCTTGAAGTTTTCCCCTAACTAGTATGTAGTGCCTTCTTTATCTCTTTGGATCATTCTTCGTTTGAAATTCAAATTGTCTGCAAACAGGATGGCTACTCCCACTTTTTTTTTTTTTTTTGGTTTCCTGTTGCATGA
>PVJX010001998.1:0-34945 GCA_004027295.1 Dolichotis patagonum
GCCTGTGTTCAATTTTTGATAGTCTATCTTTGGTTTCTTTCAAGCAGTTTTGCCAGCTTTCTATCGAGTCTTTAGTTTCCTGATAATCTCTTTGAATTTGCTTCATGAATTCTAGGTTTTTTCTGAATTCTTCATTAAATTTTTCTCTCCATTTGTGTTCCTCCATTCTTCTGTCTGTGTCTTCTTGAGAGGTGCCCAGGCCTTCTTTTATTAATCTACTTATCTCTTGTTTAATTTGAATTAATATTTCAGTTTTGGTCCCGCTTATGAGGTTCTGAAGATATCTCTTTATGTCTGCTAACGCTGCGTTTGATGTTGCATTTTTGCTGCCCTCAATCTCTTTTGTATTTACCTCTCCTGGATCAATGTTCTCAGGGTTGGGGGCTGGGAGTTGTTTCTTATTTCTCCCTTTCGTCATGTTTTTTGTTCCTTCCATACAAGTGTACAGTGTAATTCCCAGACCCTTTTCTTGTTGTTTAAGGCTCCTCTAGAGGGTGCAGGCTAGGAGCTTTAGCCCTCTTCAATAGGTTATCAGAGATTGGAGTTTACCCATGGGCAGTGTGCGCTAGCTTCTCCCTTCTGGGCCAGTCAACCTTTGCAGGCCTTCACTGCGTCAGTCATTCTGAGGATTTTGTTGTAGTGGTTGCTGTTGTTTGTTTAAAGCAGGTATTTGACTAATTTGCAGATAAACTTATTTCTTCTGAGGACAGAGGGGGAGAGATGCACATACAGGAAGAATGAATGCTGCATTTCTCTATTGGCCCAAAGACGCTAACTTCACAACAGGGCACATTAAATGCAAACATGCAATGTTTTCTTAAAACAAGATAACAATGAAGTAAACAAAAGTTAGATGCCTACTGATTTTTTCCCAAAACCAAAAATAAATAAATAAACAAATAAGAAAATAATTTTGCCTGTACTTGTACAGCTTCTCAAACCATGTTGAAAGGGTCTCACATTCAATGATCAAGAAGTTTTAAGATAGCAGTAATAAATTTTGATTTAAGAAAAAGTTCCCTTTCTTTCCTCTATTACCCCAAGTATTTAATGTGAAACAATGGGCTTCCTTTCACATTAATTTTATACAGCAATAATGACATTGATTAGTTGGCATTTCTGTTTACACTTACTCCAAAATTCTTTCCAATTTCAAAAAACCATTGCCTCATTTGCTGACTGTGGGGGAAGAGAACAAGAAGGCAACAAGAAGCCAGCCCTCCCTGTGAGTTGACACCATGCACAGGCTGCTGAGGGGACAGCGAGATGCCAGCCTTTTCCCGTGAGTCAGCAACATTCATGGACTGCAGGGGAAGAGAACAACAAGTCAACAAGAAGCAAGCTGTCCCTGTGAATCAATGCCATGCATGGGCCACTGTAGAGAGACCCAGATACCAACCCCTTCTGGCACATGGACTGGGAAACAAGAAGAGCCACCACCACCCCACTGTAAGTGACTGGCTGATCCAGAGAAACACAAGCTGCGATGATAGCTATTGAAGTAAAATATAATTTAATGCTTGTAGTGTTTAGTGTTTCACTGACTTTACAGGTCTAAAGTTGATAGTTTGATCATCTATTCAGAGGATAACAATATGCAATGTAGCATTTATGGGTGATCTCTTTTTGAAGGTGGTAGCCATTGCTAATTCCCTATTATTTTGTTTTGAAGCCCTGCATCATTTTCATTGTTTTGTTGGGTTGGGTTTTATTCTGTTTTGTTTTGTTTGGTTTTATTATATCTGATGGCATGGACAGCAATTTCAAAGACAGCAAGATATATTGTAGCCATTTTGGATAGACTATTATCTTGTTTTGAAGTCCTTTATTGTATTCATTGTTTTGTTTTTATTGGTTCTGTTCTGTTTTGTTTGATTTTTACTCTGTCTGAAGGTATCTGCAGCTATTTGGAAGACAAGAGGCATTATGGTAAAGGTTGTTGATTTCCTATTGTTTTGAAGTCCTGTGTCACTTACATCAGTTTATTTTGATTGGCTTTATTTTATTTCACTTGGTTTTATTCTCTTTGAAATAAAAAAAAACATTAATCCAATGCTGCCATGAAACAGCCTGTAATTTCTAGGTAGCAAGGATTTCTTCAGAAACCAATGTTACATCAAATAAATATAAAGCAGAGCTTTACACTAAATTTCTGGATCTAGTAAAGGAAAAGGAGAAATAGTAAAAGAAGAAATAAAGGGCAGCATGACTGATTTTTGGTTGTATATTTTACACACAGTGTGAATTTGCAGCATTTGTTAATTGAAGCAGACATGCATTGTGATTTGTCTGTGTCCTATATCCTAGGTCCCTATCACCCCAGCAGTCTATTATTACACACCAAGCACTGTGTCTCTGCTCAGGCTCCGATGCTGCAGTTCTAGCAATGTGTCCCCTCCATGGCCCCAGGATGCAGACTCAGAGGTGGGCTTAACAGTGACTGTTGGAGACACCCCTCCACCTCCATAACTGCTCACTCTAAGAGAGGCCTGATCTTTCTCCATCCACACATCTTTCCCATGGAGCTTAGTAGACTGTCCTGATGTATAGAGGTCTGGGTGGGGATGGTTAGCCAGGGCTTCTAAATACACATATCTGACCTGCCAAATATACACAGCTTCTCAGTCAATGTTTGTAGAAGGGACAGAGATGCAAACAAAAAGTGACAGCCACCTTTGAGGAACCCTGCTGTATACATTACCACCCCAGCATTAATGTGGCCTGTAAGGAAAACACATGTTAGACTGTCTACACTCTACAGCCTCTCAGGATACAGCTGTCCCTGTACTGATTGCAGAAGCTTGTTCCTTCCCACTGCTCACATTCATAGCCACACAGCCAACTGTGTCTTGAGTTCTAGGCCATGTGACTCTGGCACAGTGGGCAGGCCAGGTGAGAATACAGGGGCAGCCTGGCAAATACCTGGCCTCCAGCCCAATCAGAAGAAGACAGCCCTAGGAGGGGACCGCATCACCTGAGGACCAGGAGCTGGGGCAGAGGCACATTCCACGCACACACTGTACACAGGTGGCCTTCTTCAGAGAAGCCTGACATTATTTCCCTGACCTGCACAGGGCCAAATGGTCTCCCTGAAGAAATGGTGTCTGCAGTGCTATTATACTCTGGAGTGCAGGGCTGGTGCTCCATAAATATCTGAGAAGTAAAGGAACAGAATGTTTCCTGCCTGCCTTTCCTCAATCTTAGCTCATGCAATGAGCCATTGTCATTTTCTGTGCCTTGTCTGGTCTCTACTCCTAGGATGTGTCTATACCTAGAGAGACAAAGAATGTTCAACTTCTAGTGTAATGAAGCACCACTTCATCTTCTTACCAAAGTGCCTGTGTGGCTCACCTAGCATGGGAGCCCAATAAGGTAGCAATTCCAGGTGTTCTGGTTAGGGACTATTACATTCAAGGACTGCTGGCACCCTCCAGCTCCTTCCATCATGTCTGAGGGGCCTGGGCCCACTGGCAGCCCTTAAGACTCATCCTGTGTTTACCCTTAAAGCCCATGAAGTGATCCTTCCATATCCTTTACAGTGAAGGGTACAGTTTCACCCAAATGCAGGAATCAACTAGGGTAAGGGAAAACTTCACCATGGGGAAGGGAAACAGCAGTGCTCCAGGGTCCCAGCTCTGAGGAGACAGACCTGGGTTTCCACCTAGGTCCTCCTTTGGACTGTTCATGTGACACTGGACAACTAAATATGCCTCTCAGGGCCTCCCCAGCACATTTCCATGTACTGTGGAGGTCTTCCTGGCATTAGCTTCCTAGGGAAGTCATCACACATGTAAGAGACAGCTGCAAAGCTTGTGGGCTGGCATCACATGTACCTAGGGCACAAAGTGAGAGCTGAAATCCAGGTAAGAGTGGTCTAGAGCAGGGAATACAGTGACACAGGCCGAGCTCCTCCTATGTGATGAAGAAAATGCCACTTAACTGATGGAGAACACTTTGAAGTGGCTGGTGTGCAGACAATAGAAGTCTGTATGCCAGTGGTCACAGTGGAGATTTGTATTGGTGTCATCTCTGAGGGCAAGATAATGCTGCAGTTGCAAGTACTAACTCTCCCTCAAATCTTCAAAAGCAATAACTGCAAACCTGAGAGATGTCCTCTCAATTAGCAAGAGTTACCGCTTGGAATGTCTTTATTTCTGCTTCACAAGGCCTTGCTCAGTTTTGCACCTTTTTGTGTCTGCTATTGCCTACATTTCCCTATACAAGCCTTGAATTTGTTATGATACCAATAAGTAGTGGAGAGCCCAGAAAAGTCTTAGCCACTAGAGCTCTGACCTTCCTGGACACCCCACAAACCACAATATGTTGTCTTTTTTTTAATCCTTTACCCTTAAACACATCCATAAAATTGGGAAGCTGATCAGCTCCTGGTACTTAACCCCCCTGATGACATCATGAGCTTTATTTATTCAGACATCCATCCCCATGAGATCTGAGTCTCCGTTTTCCACCTATTGTGTTTATTTATTTACCAGTTCTGTACATTCAAGTGAGGACCTCCAACAGGCTAAGCAAGCACTGTGGGATGGAGCTACACCCCTGATTCTACCTGCATTGGATCTACATTCAGACCTGTGAGCCTGCCTCATCCAGGCCCATGCACTGGATCCCTATTCAACAACCACCATTTTCCTGCTATGGTCCATTTTTCCTCTGATCCACCCTCTGCATCACCTGGGACATCACTCTGTGTGTGCATGCATGCACACATTTTCATATGTCTGTATGTATACCTGTTGGTATACTGACAGAAGTCTGTCCCCATATGTTGTGGTTATGCTGAGGTCCCCAAAATCCTGGGGGCTGTTCCTCTAGTCTTCAAAAGTTGGCTGAGTTCTGTTTTGAGAGGTCCTTCTCTGAACTTCTCCCTTCTCCTTGGTACTGCCCATGTCTTATTCCTCATGCCTGGCCATATCTCTGTCTGGGCCTTGGTTCCAAATGTCAAGGTGGGGTGGAACTACACACGCTACCTTTAATGTAGAAGCCACAGAGTTCCATCATGCTGGGTAGTGTGATGCCAGAGGGTCACATGGTGTTCTCACCACCTCTGCACTGGCCCCATACACACCTGCCTCTATTTGGAAGATATGGCTGCCCTCCCTCCTTCCAAGGCCATCAACTTCCAAGTTCCTCTCAACTCAAAAGGACAGCTACAGCCCCTTTGACAGTGATCTTCCTGTGCTGGGAATGCCCCACCCACTGTAAGAACTACTTTGACCCAACCTACGCCACTTCTTTGAGCCACTTGTTTCAAGGACCATGGATAACATTATGCCATGTACCAAATCTAGCAGCCATATTTTGGCCACAAGTGAACAGCAGTATGTTAGGTCCTCCTTTATGGGAAACACCACAGCCCTAACACTTCTGATCGGTCTATCTGTTCCTGTAGCCCAACAAACCTGGCTGCACAGTGCAGCCAGGAGTTGAGGAAATGACATTATCCTGTCCTCATATGGCATGGCAGCAACCCACCCGCTGGGCTCTGTGAAAGCTTCAGGTGGTTCACTCCATTGCATAGCCAGAACTTGTGGCACAAGATGTGAAACCAGGATGAATATCTGTGGGGACACTACCTTGAGCTTTACAATCACCTGACAGGATGGCATTCATGGGCTCTGCAGCGCCCATTAGTGAATGGAACTTTGGTTTTGGTGGGCTCACACCAGGCCCCAGTTGCATACCCAGAGCCCAGTGAGAACACCTCTGGACTGAAGACAGCCCCATGTGGAGGGTAGGATACATCTGTTAGATCATCAGTCATTTCTTTAGTGTGGGCACAATCTGAGCACTGGGCTGGTTTTCTCTTAGACCTGGTCTGACACTCACTGCTCTATCCCAGTGCTCCCTTTCCCACACCTGTTTGCTTCAATGCCACTTGTATTTCTCTTATTATGTACATAGAAACATTGTTTTCAATCTGCCTGCATTCAGTTGTTGTTATTGCTCTTTGACTCAACTACTGGGGAAGAATATGTGTTTATGAGTGGTGTTGTGGTTTACATCTAGATGTTCCCCTAAAATCTCATGTGTTCATAGGTGAGACTTTTGGGAGGTGACTGCATCATGAGTGTGTGAGATCGGGTAAGCCCACAGATTGGTTTATAGCTGGGTGATCTTGGGAAGTGAAACCTGGTGGGAAGAGTGGGTCACTGGGCAAGGACTGAATCCCTCTGCTCTGCTTCTTGTCTGCCGGCCATGGACTGTTTCTCCTCCCTTTCCAGGCCATCCTGCCTGGGAACCAGCCAACTATGGGATGAAACTTCTACAAACTGTGAGCTAAAAGAAAGCTTTGTTCCTTTAACATGTGGATGTTGGGTAATTTGTCCAAGCAATGAGAAAGTAAGACAGGTGGTGAAATACTGAACCAGATTTTATGCAAATTTGCTTTGTCCTAGGGAAGAATATTTGAAGCAGCCACAATCATGAGAGTCTGTGAAATGCAATAAAGGAGAGTTCAATAAATACACCCTATGCTGCAGTAGACTAGTCTCCATGGTAGACTTTACATGGAATACACTACTTGTCATGGTTTATGTCGGTGGCTCCCAGGCCTCACGTATTTGCATTGTGCATTTGTGATTGGTTCATTGTCTAGTGCTTGGATTGGTGGTGTCAGTGCTACACCCTCCTAGGGGTGGAGCCAGGATGCGATGTAATGGCAGGAAGAAGGTGTGTCTCTCTTGCCGGTTTCCACCTTGGTGTTTGCAGCCGCCATGAACTGCGGCCCGTCATGCCACCCTGCCTTGGAGCCAACTGAGAATGGACTGAAACCTCCAAAAACTGTAAGAAATAAACCTTTCCTTTCCCAACTTTGGGCATCAGGTATTTTGTCTCAGTGATGAGTAAAATGTAACTAAGACACTACTCTATCTACATTTTTATAGTTGTATTAAAATAAACATAAATGATAAGACAATGACACATAAATACAATGACACTTGAAAGCATAAAGAAAAACCATCCATTGAACCATCAACCTAACATAATAGTTATATGTTTATATATTTCCTCTAAATATTTGGGGGTTTTTCAAAATGAGATATGTACACATACAATTTGTAACATTTTTTTCAAGTTATATATAACTAACATTTAGAATACTATGTATCATATATAGTGATCAGAAATTGCCTTGTATTTCATTGAAACTAAGACATTATTGATTATATAACGTATCAATATGTTTTTTGTTTTTGTTTTCATTTTTGTCATTTTGAGACAAGGTCTTGCTATGCAATTCAGGCTGCCCTTGATCTCACTTTGTAGCCCAGGCTGGTCTCGAACTCACAATGATCCTCCTTCCTCAGCTTCCGAAGCCAATACGCCTTATGTCATTAAGAAAAAACTTTTTTCAAAAAACTTCCCAATGCAATACAATACAAACAACAGATAGTTTTTATTTTTTCACTTGGGCCTCATGTCTCTGAAGTTAAACAACTATCTAAAGACAGAAGAAAATTTCCAACATATTGTACTTCACATCTTAATGACAGTTCTACACAAAGTATGAATTGGTTGTACTACTGCCTCATTACCCTGAAATTTCCTGCACAATTCTAAGGGATTTCAGTTTCTTTTGGTATTGCCTAAGGTATGGTAGGCCCATCAGCAGACCCTTGATTTAGGAAGGCAATTTATTCCAGAGGGTGACTTGTAACTGAAATTGTCAGTTGAAGGCTCTGGCTCCTCTACCCAGTCATGAGAGTCTCTCTCTCATATTCAGGCAGAACTCAGTGTCCTCAGAGAGATACTGGCCCAGAACTTCTCAAGTAATGAAAGGATGTTGTGGGTTTGTTTTGACTACTAGGATGGCTTTCTTGTCATGCAGTACATATGTGTGGAGCCAAGGTGGGGGTGTTTTTAACCCTTATATCAATTGAATCCAGGTGAGCTGGCTTTTTATCTTAGGATTTTCCCAGTTGAAAGGGCCTATGGGAGCAACTCAAAAGCAGAGGAAGGCATCTTTTCTCTGGGTGTTGACAGCACAGAGATCTTGCCCAAGGTGATTAACAGTCTATTAGGCTGATGTGTGACTGAATGACTGTTTGTACTTTCTGGGACACCTGTTTCCAGGCCCAGAGGTGAGTCTCTGGGAGGAGAGTTTTCAGAACTTTAGGATTCTGATGGTCTATCTCAGGCTGATGACGCAGGTGTCATTTTTCTGTCAGAGAACATCAAAGTTGCATGTGTATGGCTAAATGAGAGGCAGGCTGACTCACTTGGTGTGGAGGAGATGCCCTTCTTGGCTGCAAGTTTGTGTCTGGCAAGAAGGGGTGAGACACAAGAGTCCCAGTTGCTGCAGTTATTGTAATACTTTGACAGAGGGAACTTTTGAAGGTGGAGTTATGTTCCATTATCTATTAGGAAAATCATAGGTTTGCCCCTGACTTTTGTAATAACCATGGGCTCTCAGGGGCCCATTCTATCAGAACTCAGTCTGTCTTATTTATTCAGGCCTGACAAGGCACAACTAGTTTGTTATGGCTGAAAGTCCAATTTTCCTCAGACAAAATGTGGAACTCAGAAGGAATTGCTTCTAGTCCCCTTGGGCAGATATTACATGATGCTATCTGACTAGGATAGGCATGTCAGGGGTAGGCCTCCATGGCCAAATGCAAGCAATGAACTGAAACTGGCTCAATTGACTGGAAGTAGACAAGTCAGGAGGAGGAGTGAAGCTATAGATGTTGGCAGCACTTACAGCAGTCTACAAGGGCTTGGGATGGGCGGGGTGGTCCAGAGGGTCTCTTGGAAAGTACCAGGTGCACCTTGGGCAATCCAGGCAGTCGCTGTGAGGAGAGAGTGGCTGCTGATATCTTAGCCCTGCCTCTTAGAGCCACCCTCCAGGCCCAGGAACACAGGCCAACTTCACTGGCAGTCAGCAGAGTTTTTCCAGCTCATCGCATGTCCAGCCTACTAATTTCAAATTCACAGTGCTGTATCCCAGAAGTGGCTCAGAGCAAAGTGCTTAGAGACTGTGGTTGTATTTGCGGGAAGTGATCCTAAAACATCCTTAAAGGGTAATGGGGATAGAAAGACTAAAAGAGAAGTGCCACGCTTACCAGCTCCTCTCCATGAAGGAATCAGTGTGACAAACCTAATTTACCCTCCCGCTCAGAGGGAGAAAATCACAAGGCTAGGGGCTCACACATATTCAGGAGTATTAAATAACTGATTAATGGATCAGGGAAGAATGTGCAACTGTGTCCCTTAACATGGCAATTGTGGAGGGAATCTGTGTGGTAGATGTCTGGGGCGTGCATGGGAAAGGTCTGGACAGTCCATTATGTATGTATGCAGTGGAACCTGGACCCCACCATCTAAATGCTGTGTGCTTGGCCAAAGCAGGCAATGAGTGAGTCTTGAGACAGGTGAGCTGAGCTATCAGGAGAGCACAAAGGGGACCATCAGGACTCCCCTAAGGTGTCACAGAGATTAGTACAGTACAGGGACACATTGGCCTCCAGAACCACAGGCTACAGTGGGCTGGGAAGGATCACACTCCTCCTCACACTCTGCACCTATAACATCTATGTCATGGACACTGAGGCTCACAGAAGCACAGTTAGTCACTGAGGGGTTTTTATGGCCTCTTTTTCTGATGAGCCATGTATGTCTCCAAAGCCACAAGCCAGCTGGGATAAATTGGGATGAGGTCTCATCTTTCCTCCTCTGTGCTTGCTAAACTCCCAGCCTTCCTGGGGTTTCCTGAGAATGGGACAGATCCACCTGTGTAGTGCTAAGCAGGATTCAGGTGCCCTGAGTCTTCAGGACAGCACTTAGTGCTTGCTGGCCTGATGGGAAAGCCAGGCTGGCTCCTGCTGAAAAATTATATCATGAACCTCACCCTCTTCAGGTAGAAATGATCCTCACCTGTGGTGCCCCAGAACCCTGGGCCAGCTCAGGCATACTCCCCAGCTCCCCACATCTACCTGGGATACCCAGCGCCTGCTCTCCAATCTGAGGGTTGCAATTCCCCTGCCTCTATTCCTGTTTTCTGCTGGGCAACTAGAGTCTTAGCCACCTGAGTGGAATTCACAGGCAGCTGGGTTCCATGTGTATTCAGACAGCTTCTTAATAAAAGCAGCAGGCTGTCCTCAGTTTTTATGCGGAATACCCAGGCAGTTTAGATCCAGGTCAAAAGGCTGAATTGTGCTTCACTGCCAGTGCATTTTAAACTCACATTTCCTCAGGAATTTCTGGTCAAATTGCAGGATTCAGCTGAGCAGCGAACTCTTCAATGAGTGGTCTGATGTCCAGTTCCAATGTCACCAGTGTGTACATGAGAGGAGAGAAGAGCTGTGGTCTGACACACTCCCCACCAATAGCAAAGACACACAGATCTGAATGATTCCTGAGATGAAGATAGGAGGAGGAACACCTCAGGGGAAGCCACTATTACTGGTGGGATGACTGTTCCTATGTTCTTTCTTTTATTCTTCATTCATATTGCATTGGTTATTTAACTGGAGTAAATATTTGTTGTCCATTAATATTAGTTTTATAGTAGTTGCATGCATTGGTATTTGTTGGACATATATTTATGCTTGTTATTTCTTCCTCTTAGACTGTTCCCTTTACATGGACCTTCTTTGCATCTCTTAATCAGACTTGGCTTGAAATCCACTTTGTCTGCAAATAGAATAGCTACCCCCTGCTTTTTTCCAGGTTCCTGTTGCTTGGAGTATTGTTTTCCATCCGTTGACTTTCAGTCTGTGAATTTCTTTTCGAATTAAATGTGTTTCTTATATGCAATACATTGTTGGCGCTTGCTTTTTGATTCATTCTGTTTCTTTTGATTGGTGAAGTCAGACCATTCACATTGACGGGTATAACTGCTATGTATTTACTTATCCTTGTCATCATATTATATTCTTATTGTTAATTCACTTTATTTCACTTTAATTTATTTGCTAGCCTTCCCTGGGGATTCACTGTATTGGGATTCTTGGAACTGTAGTCTTCATTGTCTTTTTCTAGAATATCTTAGGGTACTGACTTGGTGGTTATGAATTTCTTCAGGTGTTTTTTTTTTAATCACGGAAGTATCTTATTTCTCTATCAATTTTGAAAAATAATGAGGGGGAGGAAAGGATGAAGAGGGGGAGGTTGCAGAGTACCCGGGGTGGGGACCTGGCCGGGCAGCCGGCGCAGCTGGGGGCCCTGGGCTTTGTCTGGAAGAAGCCGCGCTGGCCGGGCAGGCCGAGGGGCGGCGTCCCGGGCGGCACTCGTGCCCTCCTGGTGGCGGCGAGGTGCGGGCAGGCCGGCCTGGCCGCGGGAGCCCTGAGTGAGTCCGCCCCAGACAGCGCCCCCTCCGCTGCTGCCAGCTGCGGCGCCTCTTCCCGCCGCCCGCGCAGAGCCTCTGAGGGCGCGCCGCGCGCAGGAGCCGGTGCGTGCAGGTTCCCAGGCGTTTCTGGAGAACTGCTGCTTTTCCGGCCGGAGGAGGATCTTATAATCAGTGGATAAAGCGAGGGAACTGTGGAAAACCTTCAAACACAGATGTCGGAATCTTTTCAGTCATGAGACAGGAAGCCATAGGGGAAATGTGGACGTGAACTCCAGCAGAGCTTTGTCTATCAAAGAGAAGCAATCAGTCTGGGAGACTCAGCTTCTCAGCAGCAAAGCAGTTCCGTAAGAGAAAATGTTGTCCCACAGCTTGGATTAAGTCCTTCAAAGAATTCTTCAAGGAGAAACCAAAACTGTGCTGCCGAAATCCCTCAAATTGTTGAAATAAGCATTGAGAAAGATAATGATTTGTGTGCCACAAGCAACAAGACCCGCACCAAGAGATTCCGACTCTCCACACGCCCCGTGGGGTGGGAAGAAAAAGCATTCCTGTTCCACAAAGAGCCAGAGTCCTTTGGATATTGATAAGAAGTCCAGCAGAACTCGAAGTGGACTGCAAAGAAGGGAGAGGCATTACCGGGTGTGCCCAGGGCACGACTGGACTGGACGGCGCCTCCAGCGGAGCCGCTCTCTGCGACAGAGGCTGCAGGACGCTGTGGGCTTGTGTTTTCCCATGAGAACTTACAGCAAGCAGTCGAAGCCCCTCTTTTCCCATAAAAGAAGAATACATCTTTCTGAATTAATGCTCGAGAAGTGCCCTTTTCCTGCTGGCTCGGATTTAGCCCCCAAATGACATTTGATTAAAAAGCATAAAGCTCCTGTGAGCCCACATTCAGCCTTTGTTGCTACATTTGATCAGTCCTTGGTTTTACAGAAGATGAAGAAGACAGGCTTGGAGAGAGAAGACGGCGGAGTATTGAAGAAGGGGTGGATCCGCCTCCCGGTGCACAAATACACACATCTGAAGCTACTGCACAGGTTAATCCCTTATGTAAACCGGGACCAAAGTTAGCTCCTGGGATGGCGGAGATTAGTGGGGATAGTTCTGCAGTTCCACAAGCTACTTGTGACTCAGAAGAGGACACGACCACCCTGTGTTTGCCGTCAGGGAGGCAGAAGCAGCGCCAGGTGTGTGGAGACAGCCATGCCCACGTTAGCAGACAGGGAGCTTGGAAAGTCCACACCCAGATTGCTCATATACACTGCCTTGTGCCGGATTTGCTTCAGATTACAGGGAACCCCTGTTACTGGGGAGTGATGGATCGATACGAAGCAGAAGCCCTTCTGAAGGGAAAACCTGAAGGTACATTTTTGCTCAGGGACTCTGCACAGGAGGACTACCTCTTTTCTGTGAGCTTGGGCCGCTACAACAGATCCCTCACGCCCGAATTGAACAGTGGAATCACAACTTCAGTCTTGACGCCCATGAGCCATGTGTGTTTCACTCTTCCATCGCAACAGGACTTCTAGAACATTACGAAGACCCCAGTTCCTGCGTAGTTTTGAACCGTTGCTTACTATCCCTCTGAGCAGGACCTTTCCTTTTAGCCTGCAGAACATCTGCCATGCAGCCATCTGCAGGGGCACTACATAGGATGGAATTGATGGGCCCCTCTGCGTCAGCCTTACAGGATTGTTTATCGTTGTAGACAAAAGGTTAGTGTTCGCTGGTTAGAATGAGAACCAGTCAAGGCAGGGTAAACTCTTCTGTCCCCAAAGGGCATTAACTCGCCTTGCTTGCATGCGCATCAGTAAGCTTCTTTGAAGCACAGTAGCGGTGCTAGGTTTTCTCACACTGTAAGTTATTGGTCTCTGTCAGATCAGCCTGCTGTTACTCAGACAAACGTGGTGTCTACTGAAACAGCAGGATAGAGCTGCAGGTGCTTAGCGAAGCTGAGAAACGTTTGCCGGTTTAGCTAAAAGTTTGATTTTTTAATGGCTATAGTAATTGAGTGAGGCAACTCTTTATTTGCTTTGAAGAATTCTGTTTCTTTCTAAAGAACAAATTATTAATATTGGATGAATATTCCAACAGTGTAGCTAATGTTTGAAATTATTTTTTCTAAGAATTTTTTATAACTTTCCAAAAGTTAGTGATGTTTGTAGTTATTATAAATCCAAGCTTTGGAAGTCCAAAACAAATTGAAAAATGCCTTCTTTTAAGAAAAAAAATATGCAACTTTCTGACCACAGGGGCATAGTGCAGTTCACTGAAGTGTTGATATAGTTTATACCAGTCTCTTTTTCTCTACTTTGAAAGGTACTGTTAAATAACCCGTTTTCTAAATAGTCATTCTTAAAATTTCAGACTTACTAAGTTAGTAATAGAACTTTATTTAAAGGTCCTAGGTATCAATTTTTTTTTCAATGAGTACTTTAACTTAAAACAGGCATTTGGATAGTTGCTGCAATTGTAGTGCTGTGTGTGATTCCTTTTTATGTTGACACGTGCAGTCTAAACATTGTTTCATTACACTGAGTCATTTCCTGTGCTCAAAATGAGTTTATGAACCATGAAGAAAATGAGACTAGAAATTGCCCCCAACAAACCAGACAGTAGTAACCACAGTGGTTACTGATGCTGAGATTATTGTTAAACTATAAGTAATAATTTGGATGGTAAGCACCAGGGTTTTAGCTCAGCAGCATAAGCGTCTGCTTGGCAAGGGCAAGGTCAGGAGTCCAATCCCTGGTACCAAAATAATAATAATAATAATAATAATAGTAATAATAACAATTTTGATGGCAGTATTTATCTCCTTCTTGTAAACTCTTATAGCAGAATTAAGTATAATTTATAGAACTTCAGTGCAGTTAATTCTTCATGGAAAAACCTGAAACCTAAATTGTAGATTTAAAAGGTACTGTACAACCATTGTATTTGTAAATAACTTTACTTAGCACCTTTTTATCACTTAGAATAGTATGTAATACAACTTGAGTGAGCACTTTGGGAAGTATTAACTACAGTGGTTGCTGATGTCGAGATTATTGTTAAACTATAATTAATAATTTGGATGGCATCTAAAAGTTCTAGTGTTTGCTTAGTATTGAACTGAATTTTCAGTTCTGTCCTAGACATTTGCGCTACAGTAGCCTAATCCATTCTTGTGTCCTTTTGTTAATGTGCTCTGTACCTCTGGTGAGTGTCCTTAGTTTCCTTACCAGTTGTTACAGAAGGTCATTTTATATCCCTCTGGCTATTGCCAAGGCTACAAAAGAGAAAAGCTAAATTAGTATGTAACACTGTTTGACTGCTAATGTATGTTTCTGTTATGATGCCTTGTTATGGCTGCTTTTTTTGTGCTAATAAAGTATGTCTGGTGTTCTCTTTGAAAAAAAACAAAAGATAATTTTTGTGAGGTACATCAGCCTGGGTAGAGGGTAATTTTCTTTTAGGGCTTGAAATACTTCATTCCAAATTTTCCTTGACTTGAGGGTTTGTGTCTAAAAGTCTGCTGTGCTTCTGGTGGGCTTTTCTTTAAAAGTGATTTTCTTCTTCTCTCTAACAGCTTTTAATATTCTGTTCTGGAATATTGAATTTCTGGAATCGTGACTATTATGTGTATTGGTGCAGAGTTTTTTGCTCATAGAATTGGAATTCTATAAGCCTTGCTTATCTGTATGTCAAATTCTTTTTCCCTGTTGGGAAGTTTTCTGCCCTTACTTCTGTGAACTGGCTTTTTATTTCATTTGTGCTATCTCCTGCTTTTTCACTGACTGTAATCAATCTTATTCTTCTTTGCACCATCTAGCAGCTGTTGTATTGATTTCTCATTGGTACTTTGGTATTTTTAAGAAATATTTCTTTTAATGATTGCTTACTGTACTTCTGTCTTTTATATCTGAGATTCTATCTTTACATTGGCTCATTCTGCTGCATATAATTTCAGTGGAATTTTTAATCTCCTGGATACCTGTTTGAATCTGTTCCATGGATTCCATTTATTTCCTATGTTGGGCATCCATGGTTTCCACCATTTTCCCAAACTCCTCTATTTTTTTTTTTAAATCTGTATTACTCTAGAGTCACTAAGCCTGTCTTTCATTATAGTCACCATCTTTGTAGAAATCCAAGAAATTGTTTCTGGTTTTATTTTTTCTAGGTCTGCATTCATCTGCTTTGTTACTTCTGATGTTCCTACTCCAGAGAGTCCAGGTGGGTAACTTTTGGATCGTTCCATCTTATTGCCCCCTGAGTTTGCCTTTGGTGAGCTGGAAGTCCATAGTTACATCTAGCTTCTGTGTCTACTCATTTTTTTTCTTTTTCTTTGTTTAGTTTAATTCTTGGGTTGATGCATGTAAATTGATTATTGAAAGTAGCTTTATTTCCAGTCTTTAGAAACTTCAGGAAAGGACTACTTCTCAAAGATATTTTCCAGATGTAGCTGGCTTTTGTGTTTTGAGTACATTGCATGATCCTACCTCTTCAATGTACTGGGGTTAAGTTGCTGACTATTTATCCCAGCCTCAGATTCTTGGCACAGGCTTGCAGTACTTTTTATGACCCTTATGCAATCTCAATCTTGATATACCACAAAGAACCACTGATTAGAACAATTATGTCACTGTGGTTAAAATAGTATAATCAGCAGTAACAATAGCATCGAACATAGACTAGAAAAATAAAAATTGTGGTAACTATTAATTTGCCACCTTTAACCATAAGAACTAGCTTTGTGGTTATATAAAAAAATCTAAATCAAACCAGAAAATTGTATACAGTAAATATGCCCTTGTATGGTGATTTTAACCTCAAGGGGGAAAATGTAAAAGGGTTTTTTTTGGGGGGGAGATAAAGAATAGAAGAAAAGGAATAGATTAGAACCAAGGCTGGAGGACAAAGATTACATACACTTTGGAAGACTGGTGAAGAAGACAAGTGGGAAAGAGAAGTGGAAGAAATAAAAACAAGAGCCATGCAGAACAACAACAAAACTAGAAAGAATATATAAACACTTACTTAAAAACAAGAAAAAATCAAGAAAAAACAGAAGATGGACATGGTGGCATATATCTATAATTCCAGCATTCAAGAGGCTGAGTTTGAGGCCAATCTGAGCTACAAAGTGATTTCAAGGACAGCCTGAACTATATAATGAAACCCTGTCTCAAAAAGACAGACAGACAGACCAGCAGATAGGCACACAGAACAAGAAGAAAAAAGTATCTACCTCAAGGTGTGTCTGTGTTATTACTGGTAGATAAGGTGGGCACACAGAGTCCAGATCTGTGTTGATTAATCTCAGCAAACTTGATGTAGATTTACAGCCAGGTATTGGATACTCCCTGAAAGCCTGCACCTTTTGTTCCACTGATATTCATGCTGTTTTCTGACCGTGAGGTTGGAACCTAATTTGTTCAGCCTGCAGCACTTCATGTGCTTTCTGCTGGTGTGAACTTGGCTCGTTGGCAGCTTGAACTCAGCTCCCTGGTCTCCTGCTGACTGGAACTCAGTTCCACCTCACCCTGACTTTGGGAAGCTGCATAATGGAACCAGAAGCTGATTTGAGTTCCAAGCTCAGCTGGTCCCTCTCCAAGATGGCTACCAGTCAGTTGCCTTCTCCTGGGGGAGATCTTCACTTGAATAACCCACCAGGCACTGTAGTTTGCTACATCCACTGCTCTGTTCTACTGGTGAATTTCACAGTGGAGCCTCTGTGGTTGCCAGTAGTCACCAGGTAGTTGCAGGTTCAACTGCCCCTCCTACACAATGAGGCAGGGCTCAGGGATAAAGTGACCTCCTTATGCACTGAAGTCTCTCCCTTCATTCTACCTGTGGGCTTAAATTCTCACTTCAGATCCTTGCTGGGTCCCTGAGATGCACTTCTCTCTTTATCTTCCTCATATTGATATGTTTCAGATTCTGGACACCAAGACACAGAGGCTGTTTCTATGCTGTTCACCTTTCCACCCTCTTTCTGGAAGTCTCTTTGTTTGTTTGTTTGTTTGTTTGTTTTGAGACAGGGTCTCACTATGTAGTTTAAGCTAGACTTCAATTTACAATATAGTGCAAATTGGCCTTGGGTTCACAGTGATCCTCCAGTCACAGCCTTCCAAATTCTGCGATCACAGGCCTGCACCACCACACTCAGCTCCAATCTTTTTATTTTATATTTAGAGACAAAGCCTCACTAAGTTTAAATTGCGCAGGCTAGCCTTCAACTTTAGATCCTCCAGCAGATTCCTAAATAGCTGAAATTATAGGTATGTGTCACCGTGCCTCAATCATACTTGATTTCAATAGTTATCTTTTTCACTGGTGCTTTGTGACTTTGTGTAGTTAAATTTATGACTTGACAATGTATTTCAAGTTTCTGTCTTATTACAAGATATCTCTCATCATATCGTAATCTCTCATATCTATCTGGTCTTGAGCTAAATGCTTTGCTTTGCAAGTAATTTTCACAAATCCATTGTCTACCAAGTAGATTTCTTTTTTTTTTTTTTAAAGAAGTCTGCCTTGGAAGATTGGTCTCAAACTCGTGGGCTCAAGTGACCCTCTGGCAATAATCCCTCAAATAGCTGGGACTGAAGTAGGATAGAATAAATAAAGATAAAAGACAAGGAAAACTGTAGTTTTAAAACTGTGCTTTAAAAAAACTGTAGTTTTGTGACCAAAAATTACTATGCCATTTTTTTCTCTTTCCAGGAAACTCACTCAACAATTCCTGACTCTTTTCTTTATTTCTTGCTTGCTTATTTATTTATATATTTATGATAGTAGGAATTGCCATCTTAATACATGAACCTGAGAGTATATTAAGGAGGAGGAATTCATGACAGCTGTAACAAAACCTTGACCACTGGGCCCATTCCTGAGGGTCACATGAGCAAAATCCCCACTGTAGAGCGGCTCCTCACATCCCATTGGAGAATTGTTACAGGCAATTGAGCTAGTTAGAAATATTATAGGCAGTCTGATGGGGTAGGCACTTGGAGAAGCTGGCACAAAAGACCAGATGTCTGATGACCTTGGAGGAGACACACACCTCTTGCTGTGGGCCAGATCTCAAAACAGAAGACACACCTCTTGTTGTGGGCCAGATCTCAAAACAAATGCAACAACACCCTTAAATATAATCCTTAAGGATTAAATCTGGATCACCTTGAGAAGCCAAGAGTCTTCATCCCAGTCTCCTACAGGAAGAGTCACTGATCCATAAAGAATGCTTGCCTGCTGCATGACTCTCTTTCCCACTTGTCCCTGGTTTGGTCAATTTTACCTGAGCAATTAATCTTATTGGTTGACCACAATTCTGTCTCACCTCATGCCCACTTTGCAAATTCCCATTTTTCCCCACCTTTGAGCCATCTAATCTCATGATTTTGCTCTATAAAAGTCCTTGGAAAAGACAGAGTCTTTGACAACCCATTCGGGACCACTTCTGTCTCTCTTTCAGACAGAAGCTTTCTTTCTCTCAATAAATATTTCTGCTCTTAACCTCCACTGTTCCTAAAATTCAGTCCTTGATTTTAGAGAACGCCAACTCATTCCAGACATATAGTAGGTTGGGAGTTTCATTCCCCTGTATCAGAATGAGCCACAGGATGAACCTAACTCCTACCAGGAGTAGCCCAGATCCACTCTGTGGGGACAATGACAACCCGCCTGAGTGTACAGGGTGTGAGGGGCACTGGGCCATCACCAGATGGGCCATTAACTTGCACGGTCCCTGCAGTGCATGGATCCCCTACAGCTCTCCCATCTGGGTACAGCAACGTGGAAGAGGACTCACGGCCCTCCTTTCATATTTTTAAACCAACCAGGAAGAGACAAGTCATGTAACATTTCTAGGCCTCTTGGGTAGACAGGGCAAGAAAAGTGAGGCTCTCTGCAAAGGACAGATCCCAGCAGCATCAAAAGATGGCCCCAGTCACGGAATAAGAACTGAGCAAGAGCAAAGCCAGCTTCCCACAGACACGCTGCCAGCCCCAAGTCCAAATGACAGCAGAGAGGTTTCAATGAACAGGAATAACATAAATGTGTTCCATGCCTCCAAACCCCAAGACCCATTCAGGAAGCTTCGACAAGAGCAATTTCCCTTCTGTCCCAGAGGTCAGGCAGAATATGGCACCAAGCTTTGTGAAGGTCATCTAGACCTCACCCATACATCTCTTCAGCTGGCTGTTTGTGTTCTTTAAATTGTCCTTCATAGAAAAGCAGGAAATGTAGGTAGCTGTTTCCCTGAGTTCTGTGAGCTGCCCTAGCTAATTATATCTATGGCCTATCGGTAGGAATCCCCCTTAGTAGCTTGTCAGTGAGAAGTTTCAGAGACCTGGGCTTGGGACAGGGTATAAATTGGGGTCATTTTAGAACTGAGCCCTTATCCTTTGGGATTTGATGCTGCTTCCAGGTAGGTGGTATCACAAGTAACTTGGAAAAAAGGCACCTAACCACGGTCCATTACTGCAGAATTGCTTGCTGGAAGGTAAAGAGAAATCCCCATACATTTTAGGGTCACAGAACTGCCTGTGTTGATTGTGGTATGAGGACCAGGAAAAGTGGTTCAGGTTTTTCCACTCAGTGGCTTCTGCTATGGCTTATATCTAGATGTCCCCCCAAAACCCTTGTGCACTCATGGGCGGGGCTTTTGGAAGGTGATTGAATTATGAGGCCTTCTAGCTGAGTCAGAGTTGGGAGGTAAAGTCTGGCCTGAGAGGCAGATGCCTGGGGCATGGCCTGAAAGGATATCTCTCCCTGTAGAAGTCCTCCTTTGTGCTCTATTCCTGTCTCCATGAGTAGCTAATTCCTCCACCATGCATCTGTGCCATGCCATTTTGCCTCGGAGTCAGGCACTATGGAATGAAACCTGAGCCAAGATAAACCTTTCCTTCTAGTTGCAGGCACTGGGTGTTTGTCCCAGTGACAAAGCACCTTCTTAATTGCCCCTAACCCTAGTATTCTTTTTCAAATTTATTCTTATTAGTATGTGTATGTAGTACTGAACATAATGATCACATTTATTGTTGGGAGTTGGTACATGCACATAACACATTTTAATTATCTTTTTGCCCCCTACCCCACTCATCTCTCCTTGCTCCTTCCAAAGTAGTACTCATATCGTCAACATTACACCATGATAATAAGATTGATACTGAGGCTGGGCACAGAGGTGCATGCCTGCAATCCCAGCACTAGAAAGGCTGAGGCAGGAGGCTCATATGAGTTCAAGGTCTACCTGGTCTACTTACCAAGACCCTGTCTTAGAACAAACAAACATTGATAGTGAAACCTCAACACAAAGGACGCCAGAAATTGTCATATTTTACAAAGAAAGGCAGAGTAGATGTTATTGATGAGTTATGCAGCAACTGTGTCTCTGGAAACATAATACATTGACCAATGGTTGTGTTTTACTAGATCCTAAACATGTCAGGCATAAATAGTTTCATAGTATACAAAGAAAATAGTAAGTGCAAAATAACATAGAGAAATTTTCTTAAGAGGATTGGGACTGGAATTGATAAATGATCAAAAGAGGAAGAATAATATGTATCTGTCCAAAGAAGTCTGCAAAAGAATTCTGGAGCAGATCTATGAACAGATGAAATATCGCAAGAACCTCCTGAGAAAACAGGAAGAGCAGCAAGATGCCACGTATGTACTACCAAAGAAGAAAACCCATGCACCTCCGTGCCCGTGTCAGTGTGAGACTTGGGTATGCAACATGCTGTTGTCATGTGTGAAGACTGGACTGCCTTAGGTGGCATAATTGGACCAATGATTATTTCTGTGGTAGAGTTTTATTTGTGTTTTCATTGCAGTTCACATAGGAATTAATTTCTGTTTTTATTATTTAGACCTTGTAAGCAGGTAAAGAGTTGATGTTCTAAATGTTGACATTTATTCTGAATACTCATTACATATTAAAATTTTAATATTTTGTTTTATTGGTATTTTCTTTTCTTGTTAAGTATACTATTTTAATATAATAACACATAAAATTAAAATTAATAATCCATCAATAGAAATACTGCTAAAAAAATAAACATGGACTGTATAAATCCCATAATGTGCCTTTCAAAAAATCTGCTGTGGTGCCCTGGGATGCCTCACCTTGGGTGTGAGTGCTACTTGCCCTGGGGCAGGCAGTCTGGCTAAAATACAAAGGATGGAAAGTGGGTTGCTGTTGTTTGTTGCTGCTGCTTCCTCACTACTTTGCTGCTTTGCTGTCTTCTGCCTGCCATGAATTGTTTTTCCTCTGCTATGCCTCTCTGCCTTTGAGCCAGCCAACTATGATCTGAAGCAAACTGTGGGCTACAATAAACCTTTCCTCCCTTAAAAAACATGTGCCTTTCAGGCTCAGTTTATTCTGTACTGTTGAGTGTACTTCAAGTAGCTCTCAAGTCAAGATTGTCCTGTATGAGTGTGCCTATAAAGTAAAACTGGCAATATGAAAAAAGGCTAAGGAGTTGGGAGTAAGACATTACTTCCCGCAGGAGCCTGCCTGCTCAGAGACCTTCTGGCGGGAGAGCAGGGGTACGGCATGTCTCACAGGCTCAGTGCAGGCAGCTCTGGCAGCCTTACCCTTTAGGTGGTCTTAGGCTCCTGATGTTACAGCTGAATGGGTCAATAATAGTTCAGGTTCTTGCGTATCATGAGGAGAGAATTTCCAAGCATATACTCAGTAGTAAGTAGCTACATTTATTAAAGATCATGGGAAGTTGTACTCAGGGGCAGTCCACAGCAACAAAGGTGCCAGGGTGACAGAAAAGCACTGCACACTGGTCAAAGACAGCAGCAGCAGCAGCAAAAAAACAGGGGGAAAGGGAGGCTTTTCGAATTGAAAGCCCAGATACCTCTGGATTTAGGTGCCTTTCACTGAATCTCCCTTGGTGCCAGGGCGTCAGCAATCTCTAGGAGTTTGTCATTTTATTCTGTACTCCTCTGAGGATAATGGAAGCAGGAATGACCATTGGGTGCTGTGTAGAGTTAAGTGGAGGAAAGGGAGTGACTCAGCTCCTTTGTTTGTAACTCTATTACTTTCTCACCTCCAAAAGGATTTCCCTGGCTGTGGTGTAGAAGATGATATAGATGGGGCTGACAGAGATTTGGAGAGACACTCTGGTAATCAGACAAGAGGAAGTGAAGATGTGACACATTTAACCTAGTTTGCATGTTAGCTGAGTAGATAGTTGTTGTACTCTAACCTAAGGGCCGCCATCCTGTTCTGTATGCGCCATTTCCATTGTCCTAGATTTCAACCTTTGTTCTCTGTAAATTTCCAGGAACTGACCGACCAGTAAACCACAAAGCTAAAATCCCCTCTCCTGTGCAGTTGTAACCTTTAAACTCTGTAAAATTCCAGTAAATGACCATGAGCTGTAACAAAACCCCTTCACCCTTGCCCCTCCCCACCTTTGCTTTGCGGTTTTTTCCTTTATAAACCCCTTGGAAATGTAACCTGGTTGCACAGTTCTGCAGATTCCACTGCGTCTGTGCCGCTGGCGCCAGCTAAAATAAAATGCCCCCCCCCATTTTTTGGACGTCGTCTCATTTTTGGGGTACCACAACAGTACTCTGATAAAGAAATGAAATTAAGTGTGTTTTCACTTTAAATTTTAGAATTTAAAACTGTAGAGGAATTCTTCCTTGAAGATTTGACTTTATTTTTATACCTTCATAAATTTTATAACCCTGTTAATGAGTACAGGTATATGAATATAGCATTTGATGTTGAACTAATTAATTCTTTTTCTTAAGTATCCTGTGAATAAACTGCTTTCTCCTTAACTATTGTATTCATCTGATTCAAGGATATACATCTTTAGGTAATAAATATTTAAGTGATATAGGGGAAAGTATAACTCTCAGTGAGCTAGGTGTCAGATATGCCAAGTTCTTGTTCCTCAAAACTGAGGAATGAATTTGAAGGAATGATGGAGGTTAAGAATAGGAAAAAATTTATTGAGAGATAGCTCGTGATAGACAGAAGGAGAACCAAAAGTGGGTTGCAATGGACACCATTTCTCAGAGGAAGTTTTTAGAGCAAAATTAGGGGGTGAAACTATGATCACCCAAAAAGATTACAAGTATAGTTCCTTAAGTAATATTGATCCAATGGGAAAACAGGTCATGTAGCAAGGGTATTGCTTATCCCTCGGGGGGGGGGGGCATGTAGGCCTAGTTATTCCATCTTTATTTTGAGGCCTGGTCTGCAATAGATGCACCTCCAGCCACAGTTGTAATGTGTTCTCACCTTTTGCACTGACTTCTTTGAGAGCCAAGTCCTAACTACCTATATTTCTACCTAATTTGGCTGTCATAATATAAGTACAGTGAGTGTGTAGCATGTGTAAATATATGTACCCCTCCTTTTCTTTCAGGAGCTTTCTCAATGCCTTCTAAATAGAGGTAAGAGCTAGACAGAAATGGGTGATTTATGATCCTAGGAAGACACTGAGACAGATACTATTGGGTACTATTTACTGCCAAATGATTTCCTTAAAGGTGGATATTTGCAGTTTCAATGAATAACTGAGATGTTAAAGGCCAGTTTACAAAAGGTTGACTTTGAACTTTATTTAGAAAAAAGTAGCTTCAGAAGAGAAATAAGAAGCCAATTTGCCCTTCACATGAGCCAGTCAGCACTGGGAGACAAGAAGAGGGCCCCACCCTACTCTCGCTGTAAGCCACCAGCTGACTACGGGCTGAGTTGTTAGCAATTGAGGTTTCAAAACAACTTAATGTTTGTATTGTTTGATTGACTTTGCAGGCCTAAAGCCAGTAGTCTGAGCATCTGTTTAGAGGATAACAACATACAGTGTAGCAACTATAGGGATTTCCTTCTGTCCTGGTTTTGAAAACTAATATTGTTCCTACTGTTTTGTTTTGTTCTGTTTTATTGTTTTTCTTCAATGTTCTGTTTTGACTGGTTTTATTCTGTTCTGTTTGTTTGATTTTATTATGTCTCATGGTATGGGCAGCAATTTTGAAGATAACAAGAGGCATTATGGTAACTACTATTGATTTCCTATTATCCTGTTTTGAAATCATGTATCACTTTCACAGTTTTGTTTTGCTTTCTTCTGTTTTATTTTGTTTGGTTTTATTCTCTTTAAAATAAAATTTTAAAAAGAAAAAAGCAAATTTTTACAATCTTGAAGTTTTTATTTTAGTTAATAACTAATTGAAGTTTTCTTTTTTTCTTTCTTCATCTCTTTACTTTGTTTATAAACTGTTGTGTGTTACTGATGACCAATTAATTCTGTGACTTACTTCAACTCAAATATCTACTGTGGTTTCTGATAAAATTGCAGTTATTACAAAGATGCTTTGACATTTGCAAATAGTCAAATGGCGCTTTCATGAATCACCAAGAATACTGAACTTAAAAGACACAATTCAAAACAAGATTTGAGAGATACACACAGCTGGGGGCATCAGGTGGTGCTTCTTCGTTGGGCACTTTGAGCTGAGTGCCATGGCTTCAGTCATACTTCTGACACCATGAAATGTGCAAAGACCATGTGGATAATCACTCATGGCATTATTTATAATAGCATGAAAGAAGGGAGTGGTCATGGTGTCTAAGAGATAGTTAAACCTTAAATTGCTTTGATTATTATAGCCGTATCCTGGAATAGTAGGCAGCTGTAGGAAAAGTATACACGACATTTTCAAATGGGAGAAATTGCTGTGATGTGAAAAGAGAACAGAATATTAGATTACAGGCTGTATGATCAACAATGGTATTTAAAACTATGCTTGTGGCAAATGGCAACAGTGACTAATTGGTATTAGAATTATAGGTGATTTCGACTTTTATAAGACACAAGTATTTTTTTAAATGAGAAACTATGAGTCGTTTTTTCAAATTTTTATTTTTATTAGTACATATTTGCAGTACATAATAACTACATTCATCGTAGGGAGTGGGTACATGTACATAGCACATCTTAATTTTTTTATTTTCCCTTCCCCTTGTTTCCCTCCCCCGTTTTTAGATTATAACTGTATTTTACTTTGGCTTGGAGAGAGGCAAGCTGAACAACTATTTGAAAGTTCTTTGTATGACCAACAAAATAAGCTTGAATTGGATCTTCCTGCTTTTCCTCAATAATTAATTCTGTAGGGTAGAGTGAAATGAGGTGATCTCAGGACTCGGGACAGCTCTCTTTGGGAGAAAAAGGCACCAATTGCTAGGTTACAGCCTGGTTTTCTTGGAAGCAAAGTCTGAGTCTCACAGACACCTGCTTCTTCTTTCCAGTTGGTTTGATTTAGCTGGACTTTGGGATCTTCTTCAGTGATTGTTTGGACTGGTCATGTTACATGTTGCTGAACTTTTCAAAATGTGAACAATGAGAGACAGAGTTAGAATACAGACATTTAAAAGCAATTTCCAACAACTTCTTGTAATTTTTTTTGTTTTGTTTTGAGACAGGGTTTTGCTAAATTACTAAGTTACTCAGTTGGTCTTGAACTTTCAATACCCCTGTGTTAACCTCTCAGAATGCTGGAATTACAAGGGTGTACCACAAAGCCCAGCTGTTTGTGGCCGTTTAAAAAAAAATTATGTATGGGATGGGGATGTAGCTCAGTGGTGGAGGACTTGCCTAGCATAAGTGAAAAGTTCTACATGCAATTTTAATTTGGAAAAAATAACTAATATTTATGCTTTTCTTCCATGATTTAGAAGTACTATGCACAAAAAAGTTTGTGTCATTGTTTACAACTATCTTAACTATCTTTGATAAGTAATTAATCACCTTCTGAATTTCAGTCTTTGTTTATTGGTGGGTATTTTTCTTTTTTTTTCTTTTTTGTTGAGACAGGATCTTGCTGTATAGCTCAGGCTGGCCTTGAACTCATTATGTAGTTCAGGCTGGCTTCTAATTCACAGCAATCCTCCTTTCTCAGCCTCCCGAGTGCTGGGATTACAGGTACGTGCTGCCATGCCAGCTGCACATTTTTATTTTATCTGTTTATTCTTTTATTTGTTAAACTGAATGTTAGTGGTCTGGGAGCAGTCAGAGGTAGAGCACTTGCCTAACATGCTGGGGCCCTGAGTTTGATCCATGGCATCAAAATACATACATACACACATGCACACTTAAAAATCAGAATTCATATTATAGGCTATTACTTGAAAAGTACAGTTTTTATTTTATCAGTTTTAAGTGACTTGTCTAGTAATATCTTTAGTCTGTAGGAAAAAATCTTTGAAAGAGGTTGGTTGACTTATATAGCATACTAATTAATGTACAATTGATTAAACCCAAATATAGTTTTCAATAAAGTACTCCAATTTCCTGTAATTAAAACATTTTTATACAGGTAACATTCAGTACATGCAAAAACATAAATGATAAAATATTCCTTCTAGTCAGATGGAAGTCAGTGTAGACTTAGAAGCAGAACAATAGCACACACTCTGCAGACCACAGATTGCAATTATTGATCACTGCCACCATCACTAACTAGCCAGCCATGGGGTCTGCAGGGACAGATGATTCTCAGCAACATGCTGTCGATCTACATTCTAAACAAGTGCAGGAAAAGTATCACAGATTCTGCAATTAAACGACCAGGGACAGATAAAATGCCCAGTCTGAGTTACAGAATCCACTGACAACACACGGCACGGCCTGTGTCATCGAGCACAGACCGATCCCAACAGATGAAACTTACATCTTTTTTAATTTAAAAGGCCTTACTAACTTTTAAATAAACATCAAGGTACCTCACCTTCTGCCATGCTGTATTCAATGACTGTGTACATAAAAAAAAAGTTTTGACAAGTATTTACCATTTAGTTTGATGCCCAACATTTAATAAGTTTCTGAACTAATTTAGAACAGCCAGCTAGAGTCTGAGCAGTCCAAGCAGGCAGGGGCTGCTGTAGCAACACCCGACCTTGGCCACATGCTCTTGCTTGGCTATTTGAGCTTCAAGACATTAAAGGCTGATGGTGGAAGGGTGCAGGGCCTGGCATCCACATGGCCTGGAGATGACTAAGGCTTCTGGCAGGGGTCACATCTGATAGGACCTTAGTAGGTAAAGCTCTAGTTTAAGCCCTACAATCTGAATTTTGTTTCTTTCTTTTTTTTTTTTTTTTTCGAAAAAAGGTCTCACAGTGTTGCCCAGGCTAGTTTCAAACTGCTGGTTTTCTGCATGTGTGCTCTCAGAAGTGGCTGGGTCTGAGACTGTTGTCAGGTAGACAGGTGTCTACCTGAACCCTCACCCTGCTGCCTACGTCCTGCACACATCTGAGGTTTGACTGCTTTCCCCATTTACTATCATGAGCAAAGACATGCCTATGCTGGGTTGCTTACCACAGGCTGCGATGAACAGAGGGCCTTTGGAATGGTGTGAGTGGCACCTCACAAAACCACAGGCCATAACCCTAGGTAGACAAAACTATGATTTGCTGGATTTCAAAACTGCAGAACCTGAAAAGAAACCACTGTTTCTTCTTTACTTTTTTTTTCTTTTTGTTTCATTTTTCCTTTTAAATTTTTTTCTCCTTTTTTCTCCTTTTCTGGTTTGTTCTTCTCTGTTACCTGTATCCAGCTTTATTAATGTCCTTTAGGATATTAGAGTATTAATGTACTCTTTAATGGGATCTTTTATCTCACTTTTCTCTCCTTTTTCTCATCTTCCATTGCTTAATTATTTGAATGTTTCTTGTTTTATTCTCCCATTCTTCACTCCATCTGTACCATCATAACCAGTAAGCTTTGCTAATCTTTAGATAGTTAATTCTACATTATTACTTTGAGTTCTTTTCATTCTTAGTGGAGGCAAAGTTGTTGCCTTCCGTACATATTTACTGTATGTCAATATTTTGTTGGTCTCAGTACTTACACTATAGTTACAGGCCTCTTTTCAGGGTTGGGGGCTGGGAGTGTTTTCTTATTTCTCCCTTTCGTCATGATTTTGGTTCCTTCCATACAAGTGTACAGTGTAATTCCCAGACCCTTTTCTTGTTGTTTAAGGCTCCTCTAGAAGGCGCAGGCTAGGAGCTTTAGCCATCTTCAAAGAGTTATCAGAGATTAGAGTTCACCCAGGGGCAGTGTGCGCTAGCTCCTCCCTTCTGGGCCAGTCAACCTTTGCAGGCCTTCACTGCATCAGTGTGCACTGATCTCAGGGAAGTAACTGGGTCCCCACCAGGGGCGCGGCCTAGTCCAAGCAGATTCCACCAATCCACTCTGCGAGGGGAGTAACCAGCTGAAGCCACTTCCTTATGGAGTTAGGGCTCTCCTGCCCAAATCCAACATGTCGTCCAGTCGGTTTCCCCTTTCCCGTGGGAGGGTCTTATTCCCATCACTCACCGTGTCCCTGAGAACTGCTGGACTGCCCGACCTCCGACTTCAGCGCGGCTGCGGTGGGAATTCACGGTGCCTCTGGGTGGGTCGTGTGCAGTGCCATCCTGGTGAGCTGCACGCCGGGCTGTTCAGCTCCGCGCTCCAGCGGCTCAAGCCAGTGGCTTTGGCGCGGATCGCTTGTTCAGGTTGGGCGGAATTCAGGCGTCTCCAGGTGGTGCCGTGCTCGCTGATCTTATCTTCACTAATAGTAGCCCCAGGACCTCTTATTCAAGCGGGTTTTTGCACTTTAGGTTCTTCCTGGGTTGTGAGAGTCTATCTCTCTCTGTTTGGGTCTCTCCAGGGTGTTTTATTCTGGCATTTGAGCTGTCTCTCTCAGAGAGGGTCTCTCTCCTGCTACCTACCAGTCTGCCATCTTGTCTCTTCTGATCTACAGGCCTCTTTTCAGTAGTTTAACGTGGTGTATTATTGGCTCTTATGGTATGTCAATATCAAGTTTGTCTTTGATGCTATTATTGTGGCTGATTCATTATTGCCTGTGTGACACAGTTATTGAGATTAATTGACTTCCTGTTTGCCATTATGTAGATTACTTTTGTGTCATTAACAATACAAACCAAGCCCAAAGTGACTCTCTGAAAAGTAGACACTAACTAAAGAGGTCTCCATATTAGCAACAAAGCCTTGCCACTGTAAGTGCCTGCCAACTTCAGCACAAGCCAAACCAATCCAAACCAACCAAACACATAAAAACTATAGAAACATGAGAAGACAAGGCAAAGAAATGGCTCCAGATCTCCCAACTTCCCCAAAGCTGATCCATGGTGCATTGAGAGGGAAAAAAGCAAAATGAGTTCTTCATTTAAAATGTGTACTTCTGGGCTGGGGATTTAGCTCAGCAGCATAAGCACCTGCCTGGCAAATGCAAGGTTGTGAGTTCGATCCCCAGTACCAAAAAATAAATAAATAAAATAACATGTGCACTTTTAAAGGAATTATGACAAAGAGAATCTCAGTATGTTTAGAAAAGACCATTTGGAAACATTATTATTTTTAAAGTGTTTTCATATAGTTCCACAACAGTAATTCACATAGTAAACAACTGTGGGACTGCATTTTCCAAGTTGCAAGAGGTTCCTAATAATGACCTTACCATTTGTTCGGTAAAACAATTTTCAATCCCAGCTTGCACCATTAGGTCATTCACATTCTTCTGTAGGTCCTCAATATGATTTCCCATCTCTTCCAGTACAATGTTAAGGAGAATCACACATGTGGAACTGGAGTATAATAGCCAGCCTGACATACCTTCAAAGACTGTACCTGCTCAGCATGGATGTGCATCAGTGTACCATGACAGAAGCAACGACTAAAAGGGATCAAAATCTACGTCAGTGAAAATTTGCTATCTCTCCTGAGTTTTGCTTAGTGTGTACTTTTAATCTTTAAGCTGTGAGCTCAGTTTTGAAAGCCTGGCTCACCTTGAATATGGATATGGGGATGTGAATTTGGTATGTTTAGCCAAACTCTGAGTAAAAATGTAACAGAAATTAACTTTTAGAATCAACTTCCCTATGGTTTAAGTTTATCATGTTTGAGAAATATTTTTGTCCTGTGTGAACTCATCTTCAAAATAAAAAATTGAAAATAAGTGGTTTGAGGTGCAAATATTTTGCATGTTTTTTAAGAACTACATTTAATTGTATAAAGTGAGCTCAAATTGGGCAAGTCATAGGGTACACACTATGCTTATATAAATTTGCTGAAACCAGAAGCTAAGTTTTAAATTCTAAGACAAAACAGTGAGCTGCTGAAGTCAAAATAATGGTGGATAGAGCCTTGTGTAGTGTCCTGTGTTGGAGATCTTTGTTACTACTCTCTGAGGTTCCTGATTGCTGTGTAAGAGACTGTGGTGCAGGCTAGGCTTAGGGTCCCTTGAGGGAAGGCCCAGAGACAAGTGTTGTACAACTGTGCTTCTTGAACTTTGCACCTGCTGTTCTAATATTCCGTATTGCTAGCGAGAAGTAAAGCCTTCTGCTAGAGGTAGGTGGTAATTAATGCATCAAGATGCCACATCAAAGTACAAATGTAAATCTTGGGAAATCCTTAGTAAACAATTATCCTCTAAACCTACCAACAAGGAAAAGCCCAAGCCTTGATGAATTCACTGCTGAATTCTACAAGAAATTTAGAGAAGACCTAACACAATTACTTCTCAAATTTTTCATGAAATTGAAAGGGAAGCAATACCTACAAATTCATTCCTGGAAGCAAGCATTACCCTGAATCAAAACTGGAGAAGGACCCAACTAAGAAAGAATTACAGACCAGTCTTTCTAAAGAACATAGATGCAAAAATCCTCAACAAGATACTAGAAAATAGAGTGCACAAATTATCAAAATTATACACAACAACCAAGTTGGATTCATCCAGAATGCTGGGATGGTTCACATATGCAAATCAATAAATGTAATACATATCTACAGACCCAAGCCCAAAAGCCATATGATCATCTCAGTAGAGGTAGAGAAAGCTTTTGATAAAGTTCAGCATCCATTCATGATTTTAAAAACCTAAAGAAAATTGGAATACATGCTCTTTATCTCAATCTGATAAAAGCCATCTATGACAAACCAACAACTCACATCATATTAAATGGACAAAAACTGAAAGCTTTCACTCTAAAATCAGGA
The DNA here is from genome assembly GCA_004027295.1 of Dolichotis patagonum. NCBI lineage: Eukaryota > Metazoa > Chordata > Mammalia > Rodentia > Caviidae > Dolichotis > Dolichotis patagonum. The sequence continues at coordinate 31,330 of PVJX010001998.1, forward strand.
ACATGACAAGGATGTCCACAGTCTCCACTCTTGTTCCATATAGTCCTAAAATTTTAGAGAAATTTGAAAAGAGAAAAAAATAAAACTAATAATGATAGAAAAGGAACAAATTAAATTATCATTATTTGTGGATGACATGATACTCTACATAGAAGACTCCAAAAACTCCATGAAGACAATGCTAGATTTGATAAGCAAATTCAATAGTAGCTGGATAGAAAGTCAACACTCAATAATCAATGTCCTATCTGTATACAAATAACAAACTCACTAAGAGTGAAATTAGAGAAATCACACCTTTCACAATAACACCCAAAAAACCGAAATATGTATGAATCACTCTAATGAAGGATGTAAAAGACCTCTACACAGAAAACTAAAGTAGTCTGAAAAAGGAGATTAAAGCAGATATCAGAAAGTGGAAAGATATCCCTTGCTCTTAGGTAAGAAGAACCAATATAGTGAAATGGCATACTTCCAAAACTGTTATATAGATTTAATGCAATTCCAGTGAAAATTCCAACAGCATATCTCACAGAATTAGAGAAAATAATCCTAAAATTCATTTGGAAACAGAAGAGTCCTAGCATAACAAAGGTAGTTTTGGGCAACAAAGGCAAGACACGGGCATCACAATCCCTGACTTGAAATTATACTATAAAGCTACTGTGATAAAAACAGCATGGTACTGGAAAAAAAAAAGACCCAAAGATGAATGGAATGGATTAGATGATGCAGCAACAACTCCAGACATACTCAGTCACCTTATCTTTGACAAGGGTGACAAACACATTCACTGGAAGATAGCCTCTCTAGTAAATGGTCCTGGTTTTGGCTATGCCAAATGGCTGTGGTAATGCCAAAGATTAAAATTGGACCCATTTGTTTCATCTTGCACTAAACTAAATTTGGAATGGATCAAATATCTAACTATTAAAACAGAAACATGGAATCTGCTGGAAGATAACGTAGGTAAAATTCGTGAAGACATTGATGTAGGCAAAGACTTTATGAATAAAATCGCAAATACAAGAATTATCATGCATAATCAACAACTAGGATCTCATCTTATTAAAAAAATTTTGCACAGCAACAGAAACCACCAACACAATGAAAAGTCAACCCACAATGTGGGAAACAAATGTTTACTAGTTGTTCCTCAGACAAAGGACTACTATAGAGAACATGTAAAGAACTCAAAAAAATCAAACCTCCTAAATTTAAAAACCCAATCCAAAAATGGGCAGCAGAGATGAATATACACTTGTCAGATGAAAAAATACAAACAGCAATTAAATATATGAAAAAATGTTCAACATCACTGGTCATTCGAGAGATGCAAATTAAAACAACACTGAGATTCCACCTTGCCCCAGACAGAATGGCCAACCTTAAGAAGTCAACCATAACAAAAGTTGGAAGGGCTGTGTGGAAAAAAGAACCTTTCTCCACTTTTCGTGGGAGTGCAAACTGTTGCAACCACTGTGGAAATCAGCGTGGAGACTCTTCAAAAAACTAGGATTATAGGTCCCATTTGACCCAGCTAGCCCCTCCTGGGTATCTTCCCAGAAGAATTAAAAACATCATACCACAATGATATATGTGCATCCATATTTATAGCAGTACAATTTGTAGTAGCTAGATCTTGGAAACAACCCAAATGCCCATCAACCAAGGAACAGATAAAAGAAGATGTGGTCTTTTTATACAAGGGAGTAGTACTCAGCTATAAAGAAGGATAAACTGGAGACTTTTATAGGTAAACAGGTGCAACTTGAGCCCATACTTACAAGTGAAATAAACCAGACTCACATGTGTAAACAATATATTGTCTCCCTAGTGTGAGAAGCAGAAAGAGTAAATAAGATCCAAACTGTACAACAGATATTATAAAATGGGAAGAAACTGTTCAAAAAGAAAAAGAAAATGGGATGGGTAAGGAGAAAAGAATGGAAAATCTATCTATCTATATTAGTTAACATATTTATACTACTAATTTCTCAGTTCATTGAAAAGAAAGGTTTGTGCTAATCTTGTTTTGACAATTAAATGCCTGCATCATCTATGCTAAGTAAGTAATTTAAAGGGCCAGGAATTTAGCTCAGTGGCATAAACACCTGCTTGGCAAGTGCAAGGTCGTGAGTTCCATCCCCAGTGCCCCCCCCAAAAATATATATAAAATATATATTTTATATATATATTATATATAAAATATATATATTATATATATTATATATTATAATATATAATATTTATATATATAATATATATATATATTTATATATATATTATATATATATAATTATATATATTATATATAATATATATATAATATATATTATATAATATTATATATATATATTATATAAATATATAATATTTATATAATATATATAAAATATATATATTATATATATTATATATTATATATAATATATATTATATATATTATATATATTATATATATTATATATATTATATATATTATATATTATATATAAAATATATATTTTATATATATTATATATATAAATTTATATATAATATATATAAATTTATTTATATATAAAATATATAAAAATATATATATGTTATATATATCTGTGTGTGTGTGTAATGTCTTAGCTATTGTTACTCTATTATCTTGTTTTGAAATTTTATTTTTTTCTCTTTAAAATAAAATTTTAAAAAGTTATGCCCTAATGGTGAAGGACAAAAAGATATCCCATGGTGATTTGATAATCCAAAAGCATTATTTATTAAAGACAGAAAAAGGATATTTCTATGGTTTAATGTGGCAATAAGAGCTTGAAAATGGTCTTGAAGTTCTTGAAGTAGATTTTCTGCCTGAAAAATTGACCTATAAGGCAACTGAACAGAGCATTTACCATTGGTATAGGACAGTGTAGATATTATGCAGTAACCCATGATACATGGTCTGTTACTTTTTGACAGAGGTACCAAGTGCTACAACAAGCTGCAAAACTACTTTATAAGCAGCTTTTAAGCTTCCTCAGACCACACAACCTTTTGAGAATGAGTACACAGATGTGAAAGGTGGAACCAGAGATATGGACGATAATACAAGAAAAAAGAAATCAGTCAGGTCAGTCCCTTGGGAATTCTACAGCGGAACCAAAAATCATCTATGGCTTACACAAACTAAGTTTACCACCTTCTTCAGAATGTCTACGTTTATTAGCTGGTCTTGGAATTGAAGTTTCAACTTCTCTTATTAACCAAGTTGTGCAGAAATACTGCTATTTTTATGTTCCTTTACACTGGCGGCGCTCATTAGCTGGTATTGATACTGCAGGTGCCTTTGTTTACCAGGCCACAAGGAAATGCTGCTATTATAGCTGCAAGCGTTTGGTATTTGTACACTGTTATAGTCACACACTGAGATCTACCCACGTGTGAGCTAAGTCTCCCCCTTCCCCGTTGTGTCCATTTCCAGAAGGGAACATCTGTTCCAAGGATGCCAAGTCCGCTCCAACTGTATACGCAACCCAACCCCCTTAGCCCTGGGCACCTCCTTTAATCAGCGATACCTAACTTGGTCAGGAAAATGCAGACTATGTACAGCCAGCAAAATCTTTTAAACAGTACATTTAGC